>JANTCA010063388.1:0-16370 GCA_024741275.1 Chironex yamaguchii | reverse complement strand
CCCCCCTACAGAATGATCGGATAGTGGTTCCATGCCCTTCAAGTGCCTTGAAAATAACAGAAACGCTCATTTGTCAATTTCACTTTACAACTATGTCTTGAATCTTTGCTTTCTGTAACAAAAATTTCCAACTATAACCGTTAAGTTACACAGTATTCATTTATATAAAAACTGAATCAGCTTTAATTGTAAATTTTAAAAAAATATCAAACTTAAATTCTTCTCGCTTTAAGTTTTGATCATTTATGGGCAAGCTTTTCAACGTCTATCTTGTTATCCTGTTGCGTCATTTTCATAAGCAATGATTATCAGGCTTTCTAGCCAATAATCAGACATTTTTTACCTCAAATACGTCTTTAGCAGCTTTAATCTTGAAAATGCTCATTACTTGCTACGGATACTGGTACTGTAAACTTTTGCAAGATGGGGATACAGACATCTCTTGCCAGCCAACACTTTTGATGTATCGCAGATTGTCTTCGGGTTTGTCTGCATAATATCATTTTTCAGATATCTGAGGTCAAGAAACAGAAGGTCAGCATCTTTGAGATCATCGGGAAAAATTTGACAAAAGAGAATGTAGTCATCTTTTGTAGCTTTATGAGGCAGTTGTGGATGGAGGTATCTTAGATGACCAAAGGACTCAGTTAATGCTTTCTCGGTATCTCTGTATTCTCTTATGAGCCTGTCAGTGACCTTGAACCTTTCAATGCAGCATTGATCTTTGAAAGTGTGAAAAATGGCAGTACCTACATTCTCATCAAACCTTGATGGAACCCTTCGTGGCCTCTATCGGTTTGAATATTCTGCTTGTGGATTGATTCCATATTTCCGACAATGCGCAATGGCTATTTCTATAACTCCATCAATTGAACCTTCATCTCTTCGAATACCAAGAAAGCTTTTAACCGAATCAAAACAAAATTTTCAGATTTTCAGGATTTTCAGGACAATCACCCCCACACCCCCTGGTACGTTCGTCCCTGCCTATTCGTCAATATTGTGTTCTAAAAATAGAAACTGTCATTCAAAATAAATATTCATTAAAGAGTTCCGGTCGATTAAATCAGGGGTTATTCAAATTTCTTAACAACTATGTACTATCTGTGTACAGAAAACGAGCCAAGCTGAGACTGAAGTCTCTTTCTTCAGAGCCCCTGGTGTGTGTAGATTTACTTATTGACTTGCCATGCACTTTTCCCGTGGCTCGAAATGTGGGTATTCTTTATGCCTTAAGTCTACTCCCTGGACCAATCATCATTGTGATCTCATCCAAATATAAGCAGATTTGTCATTCGTAAAACATGACTGTTAATGCTGTTCAGACAACGGAATTTTATGAAGATCAATATTTACCAATTTTTATGCTTGTGTAAGGGGCAAGATGTGTATTTTCATTGTTCCTATCCGTATGCATGCGTCACCTTGTAGACGGTCCCATGATTAACCAAGAGTCACATGTGATTAGAACCGCTGAACATGTATAATTTATATGCAAGCAAAGTGTATTCTACTTCAGTAAAGGTTATGCTAATTGTGAACAGGTTCTTTCTCTATTGCTGCAGAGGTGTAGTCTTCTATTTCCATTTATGTTTTTCATTAAGCCATTTGTCGTTCTGCTACGGCAAATCCACAATTTAACGCTAAGAGCAAACACTTTAGGGGATTAGTCTTTTTCTTTGACGGATAAAAATGCTTAGTTACATTAAATTCACCTGCTACATCCTTCGTAAAACGTAAACAACAATTTTCCGAAGATGAAACGGTTTCAAAAAGTTGGTCAAAATGGTCCATCTAAGTAGGTTTGCTTACTCCGTCCAAATAAACACTAGCCTAAAATGGTAGCCCATGTTCGTGCTACCAGAAGACATCTTTAGATGTTTCTAAGCATCTCAGACATAGTTTATGACTATAAAGTTCATATAGTATGGAGCACTGTTACCACAAAATTATAAAATTTAAAAACGACAAATTTTTGTTGTCTTTTTCTCGATAACTTCTTACAGTGGGTAATTGCACATTACGGTCAATGATCTGTGGATAAAAATAAGAGCTCATTTGCCATTGTTATTTACTATAATTTGCAATCATCAAATGTTTTATGAAATATCCTTTTCTGGAAAAGTTTTAGATATGCTTTTTATATGATTTCTATGTTCAGATAAGTAATGTTAAATGTGCCTGTGCAGGCAGACTGTCACGGTTGCTGGCCACGTGGATAGAAAGGTAAGCTCAATATCGAGAGGCAAACCATTTCCTTGTATGGAGCAAATAATTTCTTTTATTGTCCTGGTTTAAATTATAAAAAAGTAGCTTAGGAAAGGCTTATGACTATAGACAGGTTAAAAGTTTTTTATAACTGCAGACTATTCCTTGTCGAAAAATACCCTAACGCGATCAATAGTGGGTCAATTGACACACCTGGTGCTGAAGCGCAATGAACGAAAATGCTGTTTAAGGGAACTGGATAAAACAATTCTAAAAGATCGTAGGTGTGGGGCAGACACAACTGATTAGACACAGTAAGCAGCTGTTTTTACGGAGATGAGTTAGAAAGTACAGCAGTTTTTCCTTAAAAACATGTAGAGGCACGTTTTGGAAAAGGTGACATATACCCAGGGCACAACTGCCAACGTAGAGAAACACGATATACCGCTAAATGAAAGAAAACAGTGAGACAGGGACTTTTAGTTAAAGTAGACACACATAAACGTATGTAATTCTATTAAAACAGACAGAAAGATAGACCAACAGACAGACAGAAGATAGACAGACAGACGGATAGAGAGAGAGAGATAGATAGATAGATAGATAGATAGATAGATAAATAGATACATAAATACATAGATACATAACTAGATACATAGAAAGAAAGAAAGAAAGAAAGAATGACAGAAAGACAGACAGTTGGTTAGTTAGTTAGTTAGTTAGTTAGTTACGTTTTTGTCATGTATCTTACGGGTACCCTGCTGATAAACACTTAACGCATATTTATAGCATGATGGGTGGCGTCATGAATGGACGCATTGTACTACAATATTACATATACCTCTGTAATGATGTCTTGTCTCATAATTTCTCTGAAGATGTCAATAGTTTATTAGATAAAGTCATGTCTCTTTCTTTAAAGATGATCAGCCTGGTTCTAATATTTATTAGTAGAATACGTTTTCCACCGGGCTTATCAATTGCTACTGTAATAAAGTTATGATTGTAACTACCGGAGAGTCAAACCCTGGTATCACGACTGCAAATCTAATGCCTTTACCAATAAGTTAAACTGCTTTATACAGCAGGGTTAAAAGGCAATTAGTCATTCACCCCTGATCACGAACTCATTTAGACCCCGTTTACACGATGTCGATAGTATGCCGGTATGATTTGACACCGGCATGAAACCCTGCCGGCTTGAGCATATTTGCTTTTCTCTAAACCCGTTTACACGATGCCGGCATGATATCATGTCGCTTCGGTTAGACAATGGCTGTCACAAGACGAGTTTATGCTTGATTTATTGTTTTATTGACTGTATTACTGTTTTATCGCAAAAGCGACATAAAATCATGCCGTTACTATGCCGACATGACCCGTTTGCAAGATCTTCTTATCATACTGGCATGAACCTGTACCGGTATGTCTATCGACATGGTTTTATTCCAGATTCACATTCTCTCTTGCAAGTCTGGTATCAATAGTTTGTAAACGACTGGCCTAAAAACAAAGGATGTCATGCTGGTATCATTTCAAATGCTAGCGACATCGTGTAAACGGGGTCTTAATCTGGCATCTGTCTATTTGCGCATTCGCAGACAAGCGGCATGTGTTTTTTTTGTTTACAAAGCATCCATTTATCGTTGTTTGCACTAGTTCCATATAGTAATAGTTCTATATACTAGAGTGAGAGGCCAATCGGGGTTGAATGACTGACGGTTTTTCGACTTTTCCAGTAAGGCTATTTATCTCAATTGAAAGGCGCCAGATTTGCAGTCGTAAGTCCTCGACACTTCAGTTGTCACAATCATAGCTTCCCTCGTGTTCATTTATATATTGATCAAATGTAATGGCGTAGTTTGCAACTGAAAGTGACGGTAAGGTTACTAATTTTGTTCACGGTAGATCTATAGCGTAATTAAGGTTGAGTAACTACATAAGCCTAACTAAGGTTACAAACTTGGTCTTCGCGACTTCAGTATCTTTTAAATTGCAAAGTGTAATGCCATTATCGTCGCATCGCAAATAAGATCTTCATTTAAACTGTTTACATTCTGTCACTTAAAACTGATCCAATTTAATTTAACAAAAACAAAATAACCACAAAGATCGACTAGATAGCATTCATCTTTTATGGATCATACAGATGGCACATCAGAATAACATGGTGAAGTTCTCCAACGGCAAACCTTGCAAAATCTGCACAAATGCATTAGGTAGCACAGTGTGCTTTGGCACAAACAGCTACCACAAGACTGAGGAACGTTTTAAGTTTTTTCTTCTAACACAGCTAATATTGTATGTGTATGTAAGTTCGAGTGAACTCGTACAGATTGCCTCTTCGACATGCTTTCATGCAACGTCCATGAACGTTTTTGCCTACATCCACTGAATCACTAATCAATTGTGTCAACATTTATATAGCTTCCATATTTGTAGTCCATGTTATCTGCCATCATGTTTAAAGGACTTTTGTTCCTTAAATCGATTTACGGAGGTATTTTCATTGTCCATTTCGATACTTTAAAAACATATTCTGTTTATCTCCCCGTTTCCATCCTGATTATATCAGATTAACGCATTGTTGATGGCTGGGTCCTTACAAGGGAAAATGGCAAAGTATTCGATAAAGTAGGCAATTCGCATGCAATAGTGATTGCTACGGTCCAGTAACACTCACTCAGAATCTACTTGTTGCTTATATGGACTACCTTGTAGTCGTGCTCTATTATTGTTTTTCCAATTCCATAATGAATATTTAAACCTATAAAAGTCACAAACGAAAATGTTTATTACTAACAAAGTACAAGAAGCCTTTATTCTTTTGAAGACTATGCATAATACATTCTTCAAAAAGTAAACATCTCATATTGATGTTTCCAATAATCCTACTTCAATACATATTATATTTTATATTCTGATGAAGATAAAATCGAAACGTCAAAGAATGGCATGTATATACCTACATACATGCATGCATACATACATATCTACATATATGCATACATACATATCTACATATCTACATACGTACGTACATAAATACCTGCATATATACATACATACATACATACATACATACATACATACATACATACATACATACATACATACATACATACATACATACATAGTATCTCAACAGGCACAAGAGCCTGCATTCAAACATCCGTCCAATCACGTCCCACGTAGTGCAGCTATTGCGGTAATGCTCCACTCTTGACAAATAAATGAACTTGCGTCTATTGAGATACTATATATATATTACAGAGTACCATAACAGAGTACAATTCACAAAACAGACCAACTTGTCCTTGTTAGCGGAAATATAAAATACAGTGCATTCACTTCAATACTAGGTTGCTTACCTTTTAAAATTGTTTAATCTTCGTCTTCATCATTTGTTTGTCCGTCGAGAAAGCCTTCTGTTTCTGATTTACTTCGACTGCGACTGGACTGATTCATAAGCTTAACCTTTTCTTTAACTGTGTTATCTGGTTGTCCCTTTTCTGCTTCTAAATGTAAAAAGACAACGTGTGCCTGGTGAAAAAGCAGTTTGTTACGATTATGTATAGCTCTTTATCGATTCCTCTCGTCTTTCATACCGATAAATCGCAACTGAAAGTTGAACATTTGCGACATGGGCTAAAAACTCACTTAAAAGCTCTTTAGTGCAATGTCGTAAATTTTCAAGGTGATTTTCAAGTTCTGTACCTCACATACCGATAAATAAATGCTCCATAGATCATTTGTAGATTTATTACGCTCTTAATACGAAAATCTCTTGCGCTCGTCACTGGTGATTATATTTGCAGTCTTATTTCCTTGCAATAAATATTTTTGTAGTATACTCAATATTGAGCGTAGCTGCTACCCATGTCAGGGTTAGGAAATTTACTAGGAAGTGAGCTCTTTATGAGAGTGAGCTCCCGTTACCTTCTCTCACCAATAGTATTTTTGTTAGCGGTATTGTGGGTTCAAACTCGCAACATCTGGCTTGCGAGATCGTCGTCTTATCCACTATACCAAGGCCGCTATTTGTAACAGTTAATGCACTTAAATACACTATATTTCAAAGAAACTGAATTAGTTAAGTATGCTTGCACGCGACAGGACGTCTAGTAATAACTAATAAAAAACCATGGATTACAGCAGGGTTAAATTTCATTGCACATTTCACAATAGTTCCCATACTATGAACTAGGCAAAGAAGTATAAATTTGGCAACCTTTGCAATATGTATCAATCGTTATATGCCATTGTAATAAGATACGTCTGTGGTCTTTTCGTTGGACACATCAAACGGTACTCTTGTAGTAAAATTCATTTAGTTTTAATTCCTAAAGCGTTCGTATGAAGAAATTTGGGCAGGCATGATAGTAGGGGATCTGGTCATTTTAAAATCTTGATTCGTCCAGATTTGGTCAGAGTAGAACATGCAAACTGTACCTCTACGAAACGCAATGTTTTTGAAGAAAAGGGGAAAATTGGTCTGGTGCAACATACGAGGTAAAATTTAAAAAACAGCAGACAAGCGCACAATTTTGCTCTCAAGATGTACACTGGATAAATCTGATAAGTACCAAAGTTGCTCCATCTCGTGACTAAATATTCTTTTCTAAATCAGATATTGCAACCATTTGTCTATCTTATTTGCAAATCTCATTTCCAAGAAGCATATTTCTTTGTAAAAACCATACAGCAGTGTCTGATACACTTTAAGAAGAATAGTTTTTCGACGCAATCGGATTTATTCCCACTGAAGCGAAGATAGTCTGGAACAACAACCATGATTTGTATCTTCTCAGAAATTTAATCACTGCTGACATGTCCCGAAAAGAATGAAACTGCGGTAGCTCACCGGCCTCTCTCTATGAATCACAAAGTTTATCCGTATCAGAGAGAAATATGCGGACAATTAGGTCTTTTCGGTAGCGTGTTTGTTCACATGTTTCTAAGAAGAATCACCTACAAGGCATGGTGAAGAATTCTATGGGTTCCACTATTACTTTATTAATATAAATACTACTATCTGAGTGCAAAAATTATCTAAGGTACCGAAACATTCTATTTCAGAACTAAGTAAATCTAACCACCACAGACATGACTTGTATGATTTCATATCTCTCTGAAATCAAGTTGTAAGTTGAAGGTACTGTTGCTTAGCTTGACAGGAACATACAATTTGTCTTATCGTGACCAAAGATATGCACAAAAGGTAAGGCTGGTAAAACCGGAGACCTGGTAGCCAGAATAGGTCAAGGACCGATACGACTAGCCTTAACCTAAAAGGCAGATGTTACAGGGCTAGTAACACTAGGATAGTAGACGGAAGCTCGAGAGGATGCTACGTTAATCCCCGCAATGATAGCAATGGAATAAACAGTGAGCTAATCAATGACACATAACATCAGGTAAAACATTAACTCGTCGACAGAGGGTATCAGGAAATACATCATATACACAAGTAAGCACACGTATGTGCATTGTCCGTATATTTTGCAATCCCAAAATATTCTTTCAAAAATCATTCATGTTGTAATGTTATCTGTCATGTTGATACTTGGGTTGCATGCATGGGCAATGATGTCTAGATGAGAAAGGATCACTCTCACAATATCGTTGTAAATTAATTAAACAGAGAAGCCAAGGTACAATTTCACCTATTAATACAGACAGGTACGTGTCAAGAAACAAAAGAACAATAGTCTTTCCCATAGCAAACTGGCGTGTTTTTTAGAGCGTTTGTGTATTCGAATATTTTGCTGTGCACTCTGTCGACTGGCATAAATACCCATGTTGCTTCTAGCACTACACCTGATAAGCAAGAGACATAGAATGTAGTCTTAACTAAACTAAATAACTTTATCGCCCTTGAAGAAAACGACGATCCATGCGTGCATATTGAACTTTCCGGGCTGTTACCTAGTCAGTTTAAGGGCGATCACTACCCAATGAGCTGCGCAAATGATTAAACTGCCGAAACACACGGAAGTAACTTTAATACTAATCTGAATGACAAGTTCCTAAACCATACAGAGACACAGGCATCAAAATAGTATGATAAATTATTAAGACGAGCAGTAAGGCATCAAATTAATCGCTGACATTACGGGAAGAGCAACCTTTGAACGTTTCGTTACATTGAGAATCGGACTCAATCGGACAATAGGACCAAGAAAGGTATTTTTATTACACACGTAGGCGACAAAGTTTACACAGTAATGACTCCTCCATTTTTTTGATTACTACCAGCCTCCTGGACAAAAGCATGTGGAGTTTGAATTACAAAATTATTGAGGAAGCTCAGTGACAGAAAAAAGAAGTCTGTTTACGCACATCTGTTCTCGTGTCTTGATTTTCAAAGCAATTAAAATATGATCGCAATAAGTTCAGTGACTTTCTCAAAAGGATTTACTTTCCATCAAGGCCAACATAAATTCGGCAAAGTTCAGGTTTAAAACACCATTTTTTTGTGGTCCTAATAAAAGACCGTGGTCTTGAATTCGTAAAAAAAGTGACCACTCTTACGAAATGGTTAATATTCTTTTGAATTCACCAATACTATTCTTTGGACTGAAAACCACATTATAAGGTGCTCAGTGCACTGTTGTGTATTGTCCTTATTAGACTTAAGCTTGTTCGAGGCTATCTCTTAAGTGGGAATAAACACAAGCAAATCTCGTGCTCAGCTTTGAATAATTTATTCTTTAAATATCTTCCTTTTGCTCAAGTTGATCAAATGACATATGTTCTCCAACCTAAGAATCCCTATTTTAAGTCAACACTGTCAAATCTCTATCAATGGTCACGTATTAAGAAATCCACAATTTAAGTTAAAAGTTTTACGCTGCAATATCACGTCAACCAAGAATCACATTAATGATGCTTGTAGGTGGTGCGTTTAATAATAAATTTCGAACAGATCCTTGAGCAACTGTAAATAAGAACGAAAATACTAAAAATGTCATTTTTCTTAAGTTCCAACATATAATAATGTAAATGGTAAATACAACATGGTACAATTATTATTTTAAGATGCTAAAAGCGTGATATTCTGCAAGCTACTACCTTAAAAAAGTAAATATTTTGTACATTTCTTTGCCTGACAGACAATAACCATTCACTGTGTGATTTCAAAGGTCTCTCCTTGCATTAACTTTTCGTGCAGTAACTATTGCGTCGTCTATATACTTACATGATGATCGCAGCACTCATGGTAGGTTTCATCTATATTATGATTAACAAGGCCATTGATACTCTCACCGATATCTTGACTTCATCTTTGAAATCTTCATTTATCTGATAGGAACTTCTATCACAGAAAGTGTATCAGCGACAGATGACTAAATTTTCCCATCTACTACTGCCTCTAATAATTACTACTGCCTTATCATATAAAAAGCATATGCTTCACGTGCGAGGTATATTACCTTTATTATTAAAGTTTCCCATCTATAATAATTACTACTGCCTCACTGTATAAAAAGTATATGCTTCACGTGCCAGGTATATTACTATTGTTTCACCAAAATGTATATACGTACTCAAAAAGAGGCAAAAAACTCATCTGCAACACACATGATTAAGAGGAATTTAAATTTTTTCAGTCGTTGAAAGAGACTAGATCTTCGGTTAATTAAGCTTTCTACACAGTCAATATTATCTGGCCATGTAATGTCAGGTGTGCGCAAAATTTGCAAATATTTGCGTATAAATACATTGATACTGAAGGTTATAAAGAACCGCCTTCCGACTTCTGTATTTAGTTGTGAATGTCTTAGAAAGAGAAGTAACGTGCTCAGACGCACACTCCTGTGTCAATTACTGCTTGAAATACAATAGAGCAGGGACAGTGGCATGCAAGGTGTCCTAACGAGAATGCCGTCATTACTGTTAAGTTGTTTAGTGGAGTGAATGCGTAGGGGTTTTTTCGCCAGCAGGAGCATGGTTCGATTTTCCGGTCAGTCTGTCGCTATAACATTAATTCCGTTCAGATTATGGAACGCCCTATTTACGTCTCCCTGGGCAACGCAAAACATGTGTTGCAATTATCTTTTCACCCATGCTTTTATTTGCTTCTTCAGTATCTTCATTAGTTTGGTCGAAATTTCTGTTACATCAGATACTCCAGAGCAAAGCCAATTTTGTAGACTTTGACACCCAAGTCTTGAGCCGGAAGACTTTTTTACTAACCTCGTGTTAACAAGTATGGGGCCATTCAAAAATTACGTAACACCTGGGGGGTGGGGGGTATGGTCATTTTTGTTACGAACTGTTACCAAAATTTAAGGGGGTGGTTTTTTGTTATGTAACAGAGATTTTTTTTAAAAAATGTATATTTTATTGCAATTACATGAAGGTTGAGCTTAAAATCCAAAGCTTTTTGTGTACGTAAGTATCCTCCACTTTTCTGAAAAATTGTCTTTTGATGACATCAAATACGACAACATAGAACATGTACCTGTTGTGAAAGATCCCGAGGTTCGGAACCCCTTTATTTGGTCCCACAACGGAGAATGTTGATGATGCATGTGATAGTGAAGACAGTACTGAATGACATTTGAATTTTGTACTGCTGATATTTTAGTTCTCGAAGTGTATGATCTACAACTTGAATATTTGTTTCTTGTCTCTGGTCTTACGCAAAAGTGGAAAGTCGTTTCGACTCGTTACAATCGGTTTGTCACTCTGTGAATTACAATTATATATCACAAAAATATGTCGGGGATAACGGCAACATATATCTTGATAAGCGATAATTCTTTTGTAAGGTTTCGTCTCGTGCTATAAAACTCTCGAATCTTGGCTCCATTTTGTTTATCGTTTACAGTTTTTGCAATAAAACATGCGTAAATAGGTTATTTGCATTTTATTCTAGAGGTAATTGTCCAGTGATTGCTTTAAATTTTGTGGATCAAACGAATGACATAGCTCTATAGGGCTGAATAGAGTAATATTTCCATAGGAATGTTATATAATAAAGAGAATAGATCACGTTATGTTTGCACTAAAATTGCATGAGCTCCCATTTTCTGAAATATGGTCCAACGAGGCTTATTATGATACTACAATAAAAAGTTTGATCTCCGTCCGTACAAGGGTCAGACCGGATAAAGTGTCAGCCAAATTCCATTTAAAAATCATGGTTGTAAAGCTTACAATTTTTAAATCCTACCCTTACACTCTTCAATCGTTTTGTGTACAGTTAGAAGTACATGGTCTTTTGTTGAATTGAAACGAAGAGATAAAATTGATTTCTGAGCCAAACAAACGACTCGCTGTTCCACGTACCTTCATGTTTTTCTATTTAGTACGCTTAACATCTGAACGTAGAGACCTGGACGACAGCCAAAGACGTATGTGTACCATATTAAAACCAAAATTCTTGAAAACTCATACGTTTCGTTGACTCAGCTAAGGCTATAGACGGGCGTTTAATGTCTTGAGTAGGTGGTATTCGATGGGAAGGGTTAGGTTGCCACTGTAAGGCTTCTACAAATAGGATAATATAGGTCTTTATCCCTCAATATGCGGACCTCACTAATGGAAAGGATTGAGATGTCCTATATTAAGTCAACATATCAAGTTGATTGTGTTTTTCTTGCCGTGCTTATGATAATTTTTCTGATTGGGTGCATGTTATGCTATCTATGTGATTGGGCTATTGTAGGGAAATAATACTTTTGTGGTGTTGACATCTTTGCCAATGATTTTCTTTTGCCAGTTAAATTGCATCATCTTTTATCTGGCAGTGTTCAGCTATTTCATGGCCCTTGCTGCCATCGAGCTCCCCTTTGGTCCTATTCTCTTATAATACGGATTCTTTAATGAGGATGACAGAGCACTTTAACTTCTAAGTTATGTTGTTCTTTTCATTAGGATTAGGTGATTGGTTTTCCTAGAGTTGTCTGTGCAAAAAACCCCATATAATGTGTTGTTTTAGAATTGTCTTGATGTTTTTAATGTTATTGACATAATTTGCAGCTTTACCACTCTTTTGAAAAAGACAACAACCCACTTGCGAAATTTAGAGCCACAACGGCTAAGTCGGTAACGCCCAATCAAATGCGCTGTTAGACAATTACACAGCCAATATTTAAATGCAAATAAATTTTAATGTTGGTTTTCGTCAAAGAAAAGTAGAAAACATTCATTGAATTGAGGGTAATTTGACTCTGATACCTGCTGCTGAGATCTGCAGGTACCAGTATAAAAAACGAAACCTTCCACTTTTCTGTTCTCTAACCCATATTTCCTTCTAGAGAGCACATTTGACTTAACGCTTATAGACGACGAACTCTTCTTGGTGTCGGGTTTCCATATCTCGTGAGTAAACAAACAGCAATAAAAGTCCTCGTATTTGTTTTAATTACAGTGTATATTCTAGTGGAACCAGTGAAAATGTCACTTTCCGTTAATAAAAAGTTATTTACACGGAAATTAAGACTTTGTTGGTCAGTTTGCACTGCAGAAAAGGACGCAACTCGTCAGAAATTGGACATTCAACGGGATAGACTTTCCACGGTATGTCAACGTCACTAGCATCTCACGTTCGTAAGATAAGAGGCTATCTGATGTGCTAAAAGTTGAAAGTTTTGTACTATGCAATCAGCGCCGACCAGTCTGCAAATATAACTTATGTTGTACTCAAATGAGTTCTCTGACACGTTGAAGAATTTGGAAGAGTTCCGAAAGGTGCAGGTAGAACCTACGGGTAAATTGGATATCTGTATGGCCAAACCGACAAGAGTTACAGAGAATTGTAAACCAAATTTTAAGGTAGATGGACATGTTATGTAGCATCATGACAGAGCAAGTGTGCAAGAGTTGGGGAAATTTGAGGGAAAACGCAGAAAAATAAGGAAGACTAGACAAAATAGCCATCTGGAAAATTGGGACGAATGCAAGTTCCTCTAGGGGGAAACCGCCAATGATCATTGGAAGCACTGACTCAAACCAATATGGCACATACTATGTGGAGGTTACTCCTCATCAGACCCACGTTTATCTTATTTAAGTTAAAAACTCCACACGCGACTGATAAAATCTGCAACTGTCTTATAAATGTAAACTGTTCTGTATCAGCAGCCATATTACCCTAATATATCTTGATATCGGATGGTTGACGTGATACCAAACGAGTATGTTCAAAATTTTAACTAAGTTTTTTAATTCCGTGCTTGCCTCCGTGTTACAAGTTCACAACCAGGGTTGTTATCTTCTAATAACAGACTTAAACATTATGTGGCTACAGTATTCATTGTAGAATTTCTTGGAATACTCAAAGAAATAATGAAGTCACAAAATGCACTCTCAGTATTATTTCAGCTTGTCGAGCAAGACATGCGAAAAGCAGTCAAAGCCTTTGGCCTGCTCCCACTCGTGACTAATAAGGGTTGCGATTACGAATAGACACAAAAACTATGTAAGAGATCAAGAAGTTAAGTAAATTCGTGCACTTGTGTTTGACCTTCACTGTAATATGTAAAAAGTATTAATTGTAAATCTTTTTTAAATAAAACTCAGTTTCAATACCCCTTCGTTACCGTAGAACAAAGGATGCTTTGAAAGGGACAGGCTATGACATAGCAAGCCCTAAATTTGCAGGCAAAGTCTATTAGCCCTTTACAAACTAATTTATCTGGCCTTCAGCATTTTCTACCGGTATTTTTTACTATCACCATTGGTAGTGATTTGCTTTTTGTCGCCTTTCCATTGTAATTCGTTCACGTGTATTACACACATGTTAGCTTAATTCTATATTTTGTTTCACGATATATTTGGGCAAGGCACTCCAAAACTAGTATTTTGGACGCTTTTTCTTGCAGTACAATTTTCTGCTTCTATCTGTCTTAAACAATCATTTATGTGAGACACCCCTTTCCATTAAAACGAGTAGCTTACTGGGTCTGAGATGCGCACTTAATTTCCGGGCTGCAAGTCTGACAAACAAATAAATCCAAGTGGTTCAGGAAGAAACGGTCAACTAGGGATACGAACAATGTCACTCTATCGAGACTTAACTACAATGTGTATGCGGTTCTTTGTGCTTATACGAAAGACAAACTATATCGACGTAACATCCTTGCTAGTCGGAACGCATCAGACTTGCACTTTCACAGATATACGACGGAATCGGAGTTAATCAAACGCGAGAATGTCACGTACCTGCTGATTATCGTTAAGCTTAGCTGCGTTACTAGCCAACAAACCTATAGTTCTATTATTTATTTATTATAAAATTCAAAAGAGGAGTAGAAGTGCTCTACGTATTCTGGAGACGCGTAGGTGAAACAAAGCTCTTCGGAAATTCACCTTTGTCCCCATTCAGAAATGGTACAAATTTGCGTTGTAAGGCACAGCAAGGGGACTTGAAACACTTTTCCATTTTACCGCAAAGGCAATACGTACTAGCCAGCTGTTTACCCAGTATGGTTCGTGGTAAGGAACAGGTAACATAGCAAATGAGTGTTTTTAACTTGATTCACGTTTATCAAAACAGAGTGGGCCAGTGAAGTGAGAAGGGTGTGCGTAGCTCTACCTTTCACAACAAGCCTGAAAAATCTATATCTGCTATATATATATATATATCTTACAAAAGCTTTATTATCCTTTCGACTAAGCAGGTATTTTTCATTGCAGCGAGAAGAAAGCCGTAAACTAGTTATGTTATTCATAAAATTGTAAAACAATAGACAATTATCACAACTCATAGGGTAACCAATGTTATATAGACAGTTTTTTTCCTCGATATGTCAACACAATTCTCGGATAGTTACTGCTATTTGCGTTTACAGTATACTGCACATGAATTATCATGGCGAAGGTTAATATATATTAAGCAACCTCTGTTGTTTTCGTATAAATTATAACACAGACACAAAGAACTCGAATCTTGCTAAGAATAATACGGTTTAGTCCGTTGTGCCATGTTTTTCGCGAGAATTTATTAATGTACA
Source organism: Chironex yamaguchii (assembly GCA_024741275.1). Taxonomy (NCBI): domain Eukaryota; kingdom Metazoa; phylum Cnidaria; class Cubozoa; order Chirodropida; family Chirodropidae; genus Chironex; species Chironex yamaguchii. Next base: position 1,197 of record JANTCA010063388.1, on the reverse strand, counting down.
TTGGTGACACAACACGTGTAATTACTAAGAGTTTTTACTTTTGCGACATCAATTTCTGTATGACTGAGCTAACTGGCAACCACATGTAAGCAGAGTTCACGAACTTGCTTTATTGAAGATGACCTGACGCACTCAAGAGATAAAAAACACAAGCAAAAAGGCTGTGAAAAATTTCGAGCGAAAGCTAGAATCAGTATACGTCAACGCAGTGAAAAGGTATAGTAAAAACGAGAACAAAACGTACCTTTCTTTTTCTTGTTCGTCAGCAGCACGTCTGGTAATTTAAGATTTGATATTTTGAACATGATGACTGTTAGCGGTGATCAATTATCTAGAAAACGTTTAGCATCTGGTCGAAAATACGAACATCGTTTACTCAACAAGCATGACACAAGAGAGACTGAATTTCGCCTTTATTGTTGCTTACGAGACTTCTATCCTACTATTTCCCTTTGTTTTCTCTCAAAGCAGCCTTGTTACGCCAGAATAACAGGTCTGTTCTAAAGAAGGGTGAGGCAGGCAGTAAAGACTTACGAATTCCGTCTCGTACGCCAGACAAAGCTGTCAATGGTCTGTCTTAGAAACTTTTCAGAACACGGTAACCGCAGAAGGCCTTTATGAAAACAAAGAAACTGACTTTCCACGTGATACCAACCAACCAATAGAATTTTCTGTGACATAAACGTGCCTTAAATAACAAATACGTACTTAAACTGTTGTACATCTGTTTGCATCTATGTCATAATGGTTGAGGTACCTTGTACATAAAAGTCTAGTAGTACATTATACGAGTTTAAGCACCAGATTCGTGAGTTTTCAACATGTTTTTTGTAATCCTGTATTCAGGTCAGGGAACCGGCTTATGGACTGGAGTTCACTTCACGAAGTTGATAAAGTCAGTTAGGCAAACTGATTAGCAAAGTGGCTATAAGTTTCAAACCATAACAGGTACTTACAATTTCATTGTGACGAATATAATTTAACTGCCAAATGACACATTTTTGTAGTTTGTCGCCTATCTCCATTGATAAAAGGCGAACCCCTATGCAACATTATTGTAGAATCAGCACATGTTCGTTAAATGTACCTGCTCAACCAACTAGATCATTTAAAATTTAGTGAATATTTGATTAACATCATTTTTAGGAGGCTAATACAATTATCTGATTCTACGACATACCCATAACAATATTCAAC
>JANTCA010063377.1:0-16371 GCA_024741275.1 Chironex yamaguchii | reverse complement strand
TAAAATATCTCAACAGACACAGTGCTTTTCATATATTTGTCAAGAGTGGGCATTACCACAATAGCTGCACTAAGTGGGCGCCGACCGTGTCGAGTACCACGAAACCACTGCAAGAAAACGAGAAAAGCTAAACCTGTAATGTTTTATACCATAGCACGGATATATAAGATATTTATGTATATATATGGCAAGACCTTGATCATCCATGTTTATTAAATATGTATAAACTTTAAAAAAATAAACACTTTAAAACGTTTCGAATACAGTTTCTTCAGAAATACATAAAATAATATATTAAAATATATGTATAGATATTCAGAAGAAACTGTATAAACCTTTAATGAATAACGATTGAGCTAAGAAAATGGAAACTTCGGTTTCTTTCAACAGGGACAGAGTTTACAGGAGTCGAATGCAAATTACAGTAATCATAGTTAGACTGGGGATTAATCCCGGGCTTGTCCCAAATGTTAAACTCTGGTGATAATAAGAGCAGTGAAATATTATCTTTGGAATTCCTTTAGTGGTCAAAATGATACAATAGACTATGTAACAATCCAGTCCTTATCTTCTTCCGAAGGTACGTTTTACCTATGAGTGTCGCATGTCTTTAAACTGACCAGCAGCACTTCAGATCGTTCTTGTTTCCATCAACAATAGCTGTCGTGGCAATTTCAAAAATAAGACCAAATCCTGTGCGGTTACATTAAAACTATTCTTACATGTGTTTGTGGACACCTGCCTTGTTTGTGCTAAGCTCTTCATTGCTTGGTTATTCGAGGGCGTCGTTTTAAACTTTGACGTTTAAAGCTGTGCGTTCACAAGGAGATCCTCTTTACTAGTAGGCACAGAATATAGTGTTTACGTGTTACTAAGAGGTATGCAATACACAGAGACAACTCTTAAAAATAAACTCAGATGAACAGAGATGAGATCAAAGAGAATGAAGTTCATTTTGGAAATGAGGACGATGGCATCGTTGTACCCTTATTTTGAACATGTGGCTTCCGCAAGTTAAATCCAGTCTTCTCTTAGCTTAACTTTCACTGCAGTGGTCTTGATAGGATCAAGGTAAAATGGGAGCTGGCTATTAGGATGAAACAAGGTGACTTAACAAAAGAATAGCATACATGACGAAAACAGCGTTGAGATATTCCAGTAAAGTCGTATTCACAAAACATAGCAATTGATAAAACCAATGAGCGTTTTGATTCTCTTAAAGGTGACTTGGTCATAAAGTAAAGATTACTGAAGATCCTGTTTCTATTAGCGTAAAGTAAATTGTTCACACATTGACAGAGAATGGAGCTTAGATTGTGCTTAACAGTTCAAATGACAACGCCGATGTCATAGCCATGGTAAGACGAAGGAATCTGGGTTAAACCGTCTCATGGCAGATTTAAAGCAGTGGCAACAAGTTTGTTGGGAGCGAAAAAGTATTTCTGGAAGTTCAAATGTTTGATCTACTTGAAAATGAGCGTGGTTTGTGAAAGCAACGAAAACATACAGCAACATACATATATATACAAAAATAATTCTCTATCAAAGCACTTACGTCTGTTGAGATATGACATTTTTAGGACAGTAAGGCTTCAAACGGAAACACCAAAAGAGTTGATGAATTTCATCTTATCCACCGTTGGGTTCCGTCTCTTGATACCAAGAACTTTGAAAGTCCTTCACCGAATCTTCGTGCCGTGATGGCTTTTGAGTCTGGGGACTACAAGTCCGAGCCAAGTTGGCTCCCACTTAGTGCAGCTAATGTGGTAATGCTCCACTCTAAACAAAGATATCAAAGCACTTGTGTCCGTTGGGATACTAAATGTACCTGACACTGATGAAGGCTTAAGCACAAGCACAGAAAAATTAATATATTTCCCCTTCCCCTTATTCCCCCATCAATGTTTACTCTGCAAGGGCTTAATTATATAAAAAAGTAGATAGTAAATAGGTTTTATACGTATGTAGGTCATATAGTTCATAGATCACCTCATGAATGGAGCATTACCACAATAGCTGCACCGAGTGGGAGCCAACCTGGCTACTAACCAATGTTGCATCGTTGGACAGAGCGAAGTACAGCATTTTATGACCCCGTTTTGGAAACGATCCAATCCTGATCGTATTCATAAGTGCACTTAAAGGCCTTGCGTTTATACGTGAATTGATGCATCTGTATGCTATTGGATCTGCTATCTATCGATCTATACAGTTCAAGAAATAAGCACTTTTTAACTTTTCGAATAATGCTTCTTCAGAGAAGTTGTCGGAAGAAGTATTGTTCGAAATTGTTTCGATTCATCCGTAAAACAGTGCTCTATACTTAAGAGTAGAGCGTAGTATATGTGCTGAAGTGAGAAGACGACCAATCTACTACATTTTTATTCAGACAAGGCTGTTTCATGATAGCTCACTCTTCAGGGGACTTTTCTTTAGGATTTTTTAAAGATTACCTCGGGATGTTATAAATTATGAAATTTATATTATCAACGTTAAAATACATAGAGTATTCTGATTGGTTGTCGCTTGATTTGATAAGTTATAAAGTGGTTTCTTCCGATTCGATGTTTCTCGGTTTGAAAAGTTGCAAAATGTTGTCGTCTATTGTTACTAAGCAGGGCTTTGTTTCTATGGTGGCAAAATGATACAAGTTTAGGGATTATAATTGGGGTCGGTAGACGATCAGGAACATTCTTTCCAGTTGCATCTTTCGCTGGCGCTGTTGCAAGGAGATTGTGATGAGAATATTCGCCATTTTCGGAGTGGTTAATGTTTTGGTCTTTAAGGGTCCATATATATTTACTAAGTTCATTGGATTCTGAAACAAAAAACAGCAAATGAAAATTCTGCTGCTCAAAGTGGCCTTTGTTTTGAACACGTAGCAAAGTGTTGACGACAAATATTTCAACCTTTGTTTAATCGCGTGAATAGTGCGGAAGAACATTTTTATGTTTCAAACCCACTTGATGCAGCAGCAACAACTACGCGACCAAACGGAACTAAATTGCCCTACTAGGTGGGGCAAGAACTAAGGAGGACTGGGACCAAACTAATATAGACAGAACCAGTCAGAGCACAGCACAGGACAGTATCAAACGAAAAAGACTTACGGAAAGACAGAGACAGAAAGAAGGAAGGACTTCCTTTCTGTTGAATGACTAAGGTCTTGTAAGTCGAACATTCGCGGATTAGTTACTTTTTACGTCAACGTGACAGTAAATATACAAATTATATATGTTCTCTACCAAAGAACAGACCAGATGTGGGTTAGCATTGTTGTGCGAGTGACTGCGAAGTGAATCTGTTTCTAAGATTTTTATCATTTCGCGAGAGGCTATAAAGTAATTTCAGAGCAAAAATGGTAACCGAACTGTAACCGAACCTAAGCATAACTAGCTCTGAATGTTTTCTAAACTTGGCTTTGAACTCCAAGCATCATCAGATCTTGGATTGAACTTTCGTAGACCCGTCAATATTTTGAGGAATTGCATTAAACTGTGCATCTTTAGATGCCGCTCCATACATGCGATAACGTTTGTTTCCAATTTCATAAACCTTTTTAATTTTAAGATGAATAATAAGGAACATGGATCTTCACACGAAAACGTCCTGAAGCCATTTTCTAAAAAGCAAGGTGACAAATAGCTGAGTGATACAACACTAATCAACTTTAAGATGAGTTGCAAGCTTTAATGATTACTTGCAAAATGAGGTCGCAAATTATTCTGCCCTTTTTGTCTTTCGTTTGCAGTCCCTGTCAGAAAACACCTTTAAGTAACATTTACAGCAGTAGAAAACCAACCGAGTTCAAAACATAAATAACCCTTCAACCCCCCCACCTTCAACAACTCTCTTAAATTTCGTACGTTGTCTCAAATTGATAACGTGCCAAAAGGACAACGTAGTTCAATAATGAATTTAACAAACAGACTGGCAATTCTCAGCGCAAGAGCAAAATAGTTTAAGTTCAAGACTTATCTCTGTCTCCGAGAATTATAGACCTGGTTGTTATATTCATTAATTGAAGCTATGCTTCAAAATCAGACACAAAGACGTTTATAACAAGTGCATTCACAGAAATAAGAAGCCCTTGTCAAATCTGAGAATTAGTATAAGAAAGTGAAATTGGAGAAACTCTGAGAAACAAACCATTGGGATGAACCAAGAACATTGTGCTTTCCTGGCAGCTTGCTTTGACACCTGAGTTACAGAGTCATTGTTTCACAAGCGTGCAACTATGATGTCTCATAACTTTGTCATTACAACTTTAATTGCAAAAGTATTATATTTGAAGTGTCATATGAAGTGGCAATTTATGGATCAATAGTGCTCTCTCTAAAATGATATCGCGAGCGTAAGTAGAAATGGGTACCAGACTCCTTTACAGTGGCGCTAACGGCAGATCCAAAAATAATGAATGAACCTGAAAAGGGAATTAAGATTGACACTACACATCTGTTAGTCTGAGCTTAGCTCACTGGCAGCTTTAGGGGCTGCAGAGCTCGGGGACAAAAAGATCTGAGGGTCAAGCAGCAAACTGTTCAAAAAATTTGTACTTAAAATTGTTTTGGGATAAACTTTGAAGACCTAAAAATTTGTGTTCATAAAATTTTCCTACTTAAAGCATATTGGCTACTATCTGTTTGTAGATTGTCCATGAAAAACAATTAATATTACATATAAGTGGTTCTTCACTGAAAACTGCTATTTACAAAATAAAAAAGAATAACAAAAGAGGGCCGGCGGAGTTATTTTTGTTTGGGGGATGGGCTCATCACTAAACAGAACAAAAAACAACTCACGCAATTCTGTTTGCCTTCCCTTCATTTCAAAGCGGTCTATGCATCAATTTCGTTCATTTATTTTTAAGCAGAAAATCCATGTACTAAACCTAACAATTGACCATAAAATGGTACACATTTTCTCATCTCATCTTTTTAATGTACAGATACTGACCTCCAATAAAAAGTCACTAACTTCAGCATTACTCGCATTCCAAACTCTAACCTTTGCTACCTTTATAAATGAGATATTGAGCCAAAATGTGTTGTTTGCATTGGTTTAGAACCGACTGTTAAAAAGTTGGTAAAATATACTTTGCACACACTTTTTCATTTTTGTTTGCTTTTTCCGCTCAAACTAAAGGCATCGTTTCAATTTTCATTTTTTGTCTGGTGCTGAACCTCATTTTCGTCACCGACAGCGTAGGACCAAGGGCCATATCTTCTTTGCCTCGACCTGTACACCGCCACTACCTAAGTTTGAAATTCGATTCTTGGATTGCCAATTGATTACTGAATGACCCTTTCCAACTCCGGGTTGCAGAAACATCACAAGTCTTATTGTCCAAAAAGCCAGAAAAATGTTATGAGCTTTGGTTAGTTCTATGATCGGGAAATGAACTTTCCTTTAACACTGACAATCATTTTTCGCAATCTTAATTAAGTTTTGCCAACATGGAAAAGAAATCTCTCCAACAGAAAATAAACAATCTAGCTAGTTCATTAAATTTCAATCAAGAAATAGGTATTGGGTTCTTATTGGCTTAGGAAATTTGTTAGCTTATAAAAATCTGTTTGACGCTGCCAAAAGCGCGAGTTGGCAAATGCAATTATGCTTCACACGATCAAGTCATCAAATAGCGGTCTATGAAAAGCGAAAGCCACGGTTAAACGTTTTCGGCTTACAATTGTTCGCGGCGGTTAATTTGTTATGAAGAACGTAACACTCCTTATGGGATCACACGAATCATTAGTAAAGGAACCAACTCATAATACGATTCAAAAACTAATTAAAGAAATGAAAATAAGATGGTACACTGATTTGACACCAGGCCCTTCTGCTTTGTAACCTTGAAGGCCGTTACGTACTAAGGAAAAGGTGGGTCTTGACCCCCCCAGTTTTGCAAAAGATGGTCCATGAGATATGCAAAATATACCATATAATTGGTAAGTTTGAAGGGCTTGGACAAAACTTTCTTAAAAGACGTTTTCCTGTGCGTTGGTACCAGTAGATACTATGTCAGCTGAGTTACCGAGCTAATGGCTAGAGGTAACGCTTTACCACTACACAATTCGCTTACCCAGGTTATCAAAAAATAGCATAGCTCTTGCTAGAAGCATAAATATTGCACTCTCCTTGGAGTCACTTCCCCACTTGCGGGAAAATTGACATTCCTATCACCTAAGAGAGGTGATAACATTCCCCACATCATGTAGAAATGATCTTTACAAGCTCGTGGCCAACTTAAAGGCCATCACTACGTGTTTGTAAGTGTAACCTAAGAGCTACGCTTGTTAGTCACTCTGTAAGCTTCTAAACGCAATAATTAAAAGCAACTTAAGTTAGTCCAGTAAATGTCACCCACAACGTCTCCACAAAGGCTATTAGGTTCTTATCTTAGTCCACGAGCAAACAGATCCTAGAGCAAAAAGGCTAGCGACAGCATTAGCAATCAACCTTGAATTATCCGTTTGACACAACCGACGACCCCAAACGGACGTACTAGAGTATGTGTCTACTGTTTTTGCTAGCCAGTTACTGCTCATTCTGTGTCTTCTAGTCTTTTCGACTCGCTGCTTAATCTTATATCTTATTATATTGTTTTGTTATTCCTTTATTAGATCGTTGCTTTAAGATATAAACAATCTTTGTTGGTAATATTACTATAATTGTATTTCAAATATTCTGTTATTTGAAATCTACCAATGTCAACAATAATGTTGACCTGCAGTTTACTGCTGTCGGCAATAACACAGGTTGCGATCGACTGACTCAAACTATACATGATGTCATAATAGATTTTACGGCATGTAAAAAATCCTTTGTGATCACAGTTGAGGAGAAAACAATAAACAAGTAAATTTTCAATCCACAAAGTTTACTTTGAAAGAATCTTATGCGGAATCTTATGTTTTGTACAATGCTTAGTAGGATGATAACTTATTCCCGGCACAACAAGATGCTTCTTGAGTTTGAGAAATTATTCATGACAAGTCGACGAAAAAGTGGAGTATTAAAGTAGAAAGCCTTTGAAGACGAGAAGAACGACAAACAGATGCCAAGCAGATGAACAATTATAGAATACGAGGAAAATTGGTAGATGAGGAGAATAATGAGAAAAACGAAATAAGAAATGAGGAGCAAGAAAAGAACACAAGAGAAGAGAAAAGAAAAACAGAAAAAAATAGGGAAGAAAAGAGGAGAGAGAAGGAGGGAGAATAGATGAAAAAAGGAGGAAGCAAGAAGGAGGGTAAAGAGAAAAAAAAAGATTAAAAGTAAGAAGGAAGGGAGAAGAAAAGAGGGAAAAGGTAAGAAAGGAGGGCGAAGAAAAGACAGAAAGAGAAATAGAAGAAACAGAAAACATAGGAAGAAGGGAAGAAAGGAAGAAAAAACCGATGTAGAAAAGCAGAGAAGTAAGAAGAGAAGAACGAAGAAATGAAATCCATAATTTTAAAATATATAAAAGCACGGAAAGAAGCAAAAGGAAGGAGAACAGCATGTGCAAAGAATTGGATGACAAGCAATAAGAGTAAAAATTAGAAACGGGAGCGAAGCCGAGAAGAAGGAAAATAGGCAACAAAACCAGTCGACAATGAGGAAGTAATATATCATGACACCAATGATGACGAACTTTGACCGGATGGGCTATTTCGTACAAACAGCACTTCCGAGGACAGGGATCACGGTTTTTAACAGATTTGTGTGACTCAGGGACAAGCTTTTCGGGCAACCTATGTTGACTATCCCACTTTGTAATTTGGGGCATGCGAGAACACAAACTACTGGACTTTACCATTCGGAACATATCTATGGATGTGTGTTGCAAATAAATGTACACAAATGACATCTTTTACCTCTGCGTTTCCGATAAGTCGGCAGTCAGATTGTACTCAACTGAGCATATGTTTTGCGGAGACCAATTCCCTGGATACTGAATGATTTAACAATAAATAATTCTTGGTTCAATTGGGGTCAACAGTTGCGATTTTGATTTACTTTGTGATTCCTTTCAAAGTCCTTAAGGTGTACGGATATCACACGCAGAGTTTTGAGTTTCTCAACACACCCGAAGATATTCCTCATAAAACCTTTGGTTAAAACGAATGAAGTAAAATCCAATGGACCAAAGAATCTCTTCTATTCTTAGAACACGTGTCAAGTCAGAATCAGTTGCAAACATTTTATTCGGGAGGGTCGAAATTAAATAGGAAAATATTATTATCGGAATGACCAAGCTTGGAAGAGCAGTCAGCTCCAGTGTTCACAGATAACCCGCTTTCACCACAAAATGCAGCATTCTATAAATCAGAAAATAAGTTCTAGTCAACATAGAATTTATGACAGATTAAAACACTACGGGAAGACGGAATGACACTGACACAATCAACACGTTAACGGGCCAGTTAGGGTTAATTGGGACTATTATCGATTTCTCATTCAGTCGACTCGCCAACGCCTTGCAGGTCAAAATTCGGCGATGGTTCGTTATCTTCTTCAAAAGGCTAGTAAAGTTACTCATTTTATTCTACTTTATTAGTCATATACTAGCCCCACAACACTTCATTTTTACATGGGACTGATAGTTAGTCAGTGTGTACACAAGAAGCGATAGACTGAGAATGCGAGCCAGTAAGTGATATCAGTGAGTGAGTGAATTTAAGAGGTCATGATCTGATGATTGCGTCACTACAACTGCGTCACTACACTAGTACATGAGTGACTACGTCAATTTCAAATAAAAAACAACAACAAAATTTTGACCATAAATCAAACAACCAATCAATCTGCATGTTGATCAGTTATTACCAAAATCGACAATGTTTATTGCGGCGCTAAGAGTTTAAATACCAAGAAAGTGATACTTACTTGCTGAGTTGTTTGTGTAGATGACGATCTGACGAAAATGCTCTTCTTTAATTTTTCTATGTCTGCAGCAATCAACGTGGGCTCAACGCGATCCACTAATGGGAAAAATATATATAAGTGTTATCACAATGACGAAAACATAAGACCAAATAATTGATTATCAAATCCTCTCATTTTTCCCTCGTGTCTAGCTGTCTGTTTATCTATAAAAACGTCTTCAGTAGAGTTCCTAGAACTTAGGCTCCGTACTGTGAATACTGTAAGCTGAATAATGCCCTTTAACAGTGATTCCTGCTACGTCTGAACACTTCATGGTGCTTTGACAGGCAATTTTTACAAGGACTGCGATAATAACTTAAGACAAGTTAACTTTTTTAGATAGGAGTAAATTCTACGGCGATTCGCACTCGAAAGCACCTGCAAAAAAAGGTACGTTGTTCCAAGGGACAAGCAACAGGAGAGTCGAAAAAGAGCTCAAATATACCGTATCTGCCTTCCTGTCTTACTGCCTATCCTGTCTGTGCGGCTGTGGATTTTTTCAATCCGCTGCTAAGCCCTTAATCATACCAAGAGCAAAGTTCTTCCGAACTCACTATATCACGACTTTCCACAGTTTATCTATTGTTTATCTCTTTAGTAAAGACGGGAAGTTGTCTATCTGAGTCATTCTATTTCCTTCTCTGTTTGGTATCCCATATAGCATTTCAAAAAAAAACCAACCAACTTTCTGATGCAGTGTCCTGAGAGCTAGTGTACGGTATCATTCCGGATTCTTACACTTGATTATAATGCACTCATCCTACAAAGTACTGCCTGAGTTCTCCTACGGTCTTTTGGGTCGAAATTTTGTCTTAAAAGACATTAAATGTACCAATTTTACATTTTACTAACTATACATCAGCCCCATACGGAACCTCATTCTATTTGCATGATGATTTGAATAGTCCGTTCTCATATATCTGTTTATCTGAGAGCCATTGGCTGGCTTCAAAACAGGCTTAGTGCCTGTCTGTAATTCTATATTGTCGACCGGGCTAGTAACCAAAATAAACGAGGTTCCTAGCGTCTTATAGATATTTTCGGTTTCAAGGAAAATTGTCTAGATTATTCCAACAGCGGCTCAAAAAACATTCACTGTAGGGCCCCGGTTAGATAGATTAAAACACAAAATGGTACAAACAGAAATAATGCTTGCATATCTGAGGCTTAAATTAGCTAGAAATATATCTTAAATGTTAATGCACATATAATCTACAGGAAGGAAACCAAAAATGGCACAAAGACGAAAAATATGACGGGTTAGAATTTATTACGTTTCTACATTTATACCCTTCCCTCGCGTGTGACACTATAAATGGATAAGCCAAGTGTAAATGATAATATCCCACTGATAGAAACTATTACTAGCAAAACAAAACATGAAATGTACTGATAGTTTACAAGATACAAAATGTTTGCTGAGCATGCAACATCAAAACAATTGATCAGACGTAGAGCTAACTCTATCTGAAAAGTGGACATTAAGTTTACCAAGTCTTAAATAGCAACAGCAACAACAAATGAATCAAGGTGATCGAGAGGAGAGATACCAATGTTTGGACACTTTGGATACCAACGTTTGGGTCTACGAAAACATTCGGGGGTGTGTGGGGTGTGTCCCAATAGACAATGGTTAGCTAAACTGAGCTGTGGACCTTGGTCCTTCTCCTCCACGTGACCACGAAAGACTACGTGAGCCTGCTATGTCAAACAGATTGTTACCATCTCTTCCCAAGGACGAAGTGCCCTCGATTCACAGTCCTGAGATACAGTGTATCATTCTCTCGATCAAATACGCCAAATGTTATACTTAAGGAAAAGTGTGCAGAGAACGCAGTCGTTACCTTCGAAATCCTTTTTTTATAGAGAAACGGGTTGACGGGGACAAAAAGCACATAAAGTTGGGACACACAACAGAGACCTTGCACTTAAATACACGTGGCAAGAGGGCATGTAGGCAAACAGACAGAAAATGGGGAGCACTTGGGTAACGAAAAACGACAATAAGATAAACAAGGATGCGAGCTTTAGTGACAGTTTAAGTTGAGCACACAGGGATGAAAGGGTAATATAAGTTGGGTCCTGGGTTACAGGAGCTTCTTATCGGTAATCATGGCTTGTTCTTTACCAGCAAAGTAAAAACCTATAAAACCTATAAGACAGAACTAATGTACGCCTATATGAAATAATGACATTGATGGCGAGATGTCGACCACGAGGAAGACCAAAGGTGCGATGGGAGGGCTGGCGTAGGAAGAATATGATAAAGGGAAAAGCCCCAACAGAGGGCGCACTGGCTGCCAAGTTTGAGGCGAGATGCAGAAAGGTGAGGAATAAAACAAGGTGGAAGAAGTTGATCAAGAAAGAAATAAAGTGTAAGAAGAAGATAAAAAATGAAAAAAAGTGGACGAAGATAAAGAACGAACTAAGGTGGAAGTAGATGGAAGTACTGTACCAAATGGAAGAAGATAACCGCAGACACGATGCAAAATAACGAATAGTTGCAGAAGTTCTACCAGACATTGTAACCAACTAGACCTATCGACTTTCAGTTCACTAATCTCCTAAAGACGCAGTGACCACGATGTCATATACACTGCCACGTGTTAAATATCAAAGCAAATGTCATTTTTCGTTGTAGTCAGTTTAGAACGACAGGACGACTGCGAAGTTCAATAGCTTGTAATTTAAGTCACCTGAATGTGTTTTTCCTTCATCAGCTATCTTTTTACGGTAATCACCAAAGGTTGACCACATTATTTGTCGTTTTTTTGCCTACCGGGAAAGAAAGAACTAGATTCAATAGATGTAACACAAAATGAGGCACTGTTGGCCATTTTTGCGACTATGATTACCAAAGGAAAATTGGCAACCAAGTTTGCAGACAAAAGACAAAAAAGCTATGTGTAAATAATTCCAGCTTATAATAAGATTCAGCAAATAATTTATATCAGTTTACAAATTGGTTTTGCTTACAAGAGCACTTACACAGTAAAAAGAAGAGATGTCTTCTCCTTTAATAATTGTCTATGGGGTATTGGCAACTGTTGTACTTGTAGCAAAAAGACACTTAGGATTCCAAATACTATTTTAATCAAGGAAGAATCGATATAAATTAACTACACGACTACCATAAGACAACAGCGGTGATCAAATACACCTTGACTCTAGGTTAACTTCTCACCATCAAAACATAAATTCCTAACTCATTTGTAAATGACCCCTTCACAACTTAGTACTAAATGTTCATTTGTCCCTATCACAAACCTCCCTCCTAACAGCTTTACGTCACACCCAAAAGCTATCGGGACCCCTCAAACAGCTTAAACATTGGGATGCTGCTAACCGTAGACAATTCTTTGTGAACAATGTTTTGGCAACTCAGATACAGGCTGCTTTGGGGTAATGGGTGATTCGGACATTTTTCAAGATGGCTGTGAATCGTCGCCAAGCTCTGAAGCTTCTAGGGCTTGTCCATTTTTGTAGTAACTGCTAAATATGGTGTCTTCATGTTAGTTCTCAAGGTCCAACGGGAACATTAACATTATAAGGTCTGATTACCTTGGTTGTTCATTTCTCCGCAACTACAGTACAGAGCATCAGGTCAGTGAGACCCCAATTCCGTCTCTGATCCTTCCCAAATCCAACTCTTTTGACTAGACTCTAACTCCGACTCCGATCCTTCCCAAATCTCCAGCTTCCACGACTCCGACTTAAAAGCCCTGGTCTTAAATTCAGTCCATTGCATTATTTGTATTCTGATATAAAATTTCTGCCAATTTATTTGAAGCTGTAAACGGCTATTACATTGATTCTGATGTTTCTTTTTCGTTTCTTTCTTGATGATTCTTGTTTGTTTTCTGTACGTTTTTCGAGCCACTCCCCCCACAATTACAGTTATTATTATAAGGAGTCGAGGGTCCTTTGATGAATTTCTGACTCCTACCTAATATGCAAGTCGACTCCAGCTCCACCTCTGATTCCTCCCAAAGTCCCCCGACTCCACGGCTTCGACTTCAAAGCCTTGCAGAGCTTTGTAGGAGGGAAAAATTATATTAGTGTGGAGACAGCAGTGGATGTCTACTTTCTTTGTGCTTTGGACACAACTTGAGTCTGCCTACCCTGTGAAAAAAAGAATAACTACAAATAGGGTAGTCGTTGGTTAGTAAGCAGGGTAACAATCCTTGCACCAGTAGACTTTTCTGCTACTTCAGCTGGAATAAATTTACGGCTGCTCTTAGAGGACGAGCCAAATTATCCAACGACTACTTAAAACTAGATTTTTAGTTGCAACATTGGTTATGACCTCTGTCCCTGGTTACTTCCAGGAGATAATAACAAAGTCACTCTACACTCGAAAGAAATAGGGATTTTCCAGATGATATTGTAGTTAGTGGTGTCCTTGCAGAGAAACATCTGGACAATCTCCGAGCTCTCCTCTCGCAAAACAGTGGATTGAGCTACAAGCTGCATACTCGGGTAATATCTGATCTTCAATACCCATTGCCAAAGAACAAAAAGTGGATGCTCTTCAAAACATGCCAGCCCCAATGGGTGTTGCTACAGTATGAGTATTATTTTGCTCTGTTGAGTTCATGGGAAATGAAACCCAAATTTGTACCATGAAAGTGGGAAGCTAAACAGCATGCTCAATTCAAAAGGGCCCAGGGTGTGTCAAAGATGATGTACTTGCTCAGTTTCTCACTTCCATCGATGAAGGAGCAAAGAAAGGGAAAATAAGACCGATGGCGACAAAGAGGCAAAGAAGACAGTAATGTAAGTAAAGGAAGGAAGTGAAAGTGGAAAGTAAAACATAAAGTCAAGATGGAAGGAGGGGAATAAGAATGAAGATTTCTATTGCTTAGAAAAGGGCAATTTACAGTAAGCTGGCACACTCTAATAGGATTTGTGATACTGATTTCTCACATAAATAACATTTACAAGGCAGGTGGGCCTGCCAACGTAAGTACAATCAGTAAGAATTGCCTGTAGGGATCCACAACACATGGAATGAGAAAGTCCCACGTAAAGGTAATCAGGTGACCTGACCTACCAGAGAAGAGTGCAGTAAGAACTAAGATTACAATCTTTGAGAATTTATACACAACCACATGAATTCTGGAAACAACTCAAAAACCTAGTTTTATGGTATCATTTAGCCTGAGTCAAAGGAAACAGAGTCATGTATACAATAACGTGAGCAATACCATTCTAGTGAACTAGCTACTAAGATAAACACCCCACTACCTTTTGCCATGCTACTTGCAGAACAACAAATAGTAATAAAAAGTTTGTTACCTTGTGAGTTTTCTCTGACTTTAGGATTCGTATCAACTTTAAAGACTTTTCCACTATGTGTCAAAGAAATATTATGAAATCAATACGAACATACACACTGAATAGGAAATAAAGGTAATGAAATAGCTGTCATTAAGTGTAAAAGCAATCCTCATATAGAGACTACTTCATGACAATTTCAATTCTAGTTCCACTTTAATCATTGCCTGTAAATTGCTTATTAGAATGAGACATGTATTTACGGCAGCTGTTGCAGAGACTCTCAAAACATATTCCCAATAAAAAAATTGTTGCCACATCCTGTTATTTTTCAAGACTGTTTGGCTAAATATAGGGCAGCATCACAAATGATATCTTACTATCCAAAGTTCAACACAACGTGGATAATACCATACCTTGATCCTTCGTTCCCTTTTGTGTCTGCAATCCTAGCTGTAATTGTTCAATACACCAGCAGAGCTCTTCCTCAAATTTGTCACCTACTTCCTGTACAGAGTTAAACCATAAGGAAACATTTGTGTTCATGTGAAATAAATGCTCTGTTGCTAGTTTATTTGCTTGAGTCTTACAGTACCTGATTACTCATGGGTTACCAATATCTTCAATTTGTTTTGCCTGAAGAAATGAGCTCCTTTTGTTAGGAAATTGTTCAAGACTTTTTGACAACTTTACAGTTGCAACTTTAAAATGATCTTAGGTTCGTCTGATATGCAGAAAGTGTTTTGGTGACAAAAGTTTTAGAGTTTAACAGAAAGTAATTTATCTTATATGAAAGGTTGCCATATATATACTTTTCTTCCTGATGATTCATACTCTCAAGAGTGCCATATGGGAAAAGCTTCTATGTATGTTTTAGAGCAATGTTGCAAATTTTCTAGGCAATTTTCAAGTTTTGTGCCACAAAAAGATTGTTTAAGTTTTCTGCTACTTTCAATTTCTTCCTTCTTTAAAGAAAAATGCTTCCTTTGTTCTATACTTAGTTCTTTCAAGTCTTTCCTAATACTGGTACATACTTTGATTGTTACTGCAATTCCAGTCATATTAAATCTCATAACCAGAACATTACAGGAATCATTGTTAGGTTCTGTAGTCAAATAATGGAAAGCAAAATTTATTAAAATTGTTGTTTCTGAGCACATTGGATGCAAGTATACCATACATGGTCATGAACTAATTAATAAATTTTGTCAACTAGCTTCTTAGTTTTGTACGTTCCAAGTAACAAATAAATAATCAAGAAGATTACCTGTTCATCTTGTACCGGTAAAGCCTCAGATACAACTTTGTCTACTGATGGTTGGTTAGTCTTCAAATTAATCAAATATATAATAAAGAAAAAATTAATATCCAAGTTTTTAAAACATACATCTAAATAAGAAAAGAGTGGATGCTGTATCAGTTAAGAATAAACTGTGATTCAAACAGTTGGCCATAGTGACTTGACAAATTGTATAGTACATGCAAGGCAATAGATGCAATGTACCTTCTTAATTTATTTACCATTATTTCTTAATTTTTGTTGGAGCATGGCAGACAGAAATAAATAAACAACATCTGTTGCAACCAATGTCCATGATAATATTTTCAACACAAAGTAAAGAGACTACAACCAATAATTGATCCCCAGCTTAGAACTTGTTTGTTGCTTATGTGATGTATCTGACATCCTGTCTAGTACACTGCTATGAAGAAAGCACCCACAGCAGCATAGTGCTTTACCATGCTTACCTGAGTGCCAAATAGCTAGTGAATAACAGGTACCATGCTGCTCTACAGAAACATATCATGAGGTATCTTCTAGCTTGTGCCACTTCAATGAATTACTTAAATCTGGTCTATTAGGAACAGGATGTGCTTAATACTGCAGCCACAAATGCTTGTGCATGCTATCAATCATACTCAATATTTTCTTGATGCGTGTGATTTCACACTAGTACAATTAAGACTCGTCAATGAGGTCAGTGTGGTTTTCAACAATTAGAAGTGGTTGAAAAACATTATTTTTTATAGATTGTAAACTTCATCAATATCCAGAAAGTTTCAACCCTTCATCAAATATATAATATATGGTTATCAACATATCACTGCTGATACAAAAATTACAGAAACAATTTGTAGGTTATAATGCTGAACAAAACTACTAAGTTATGTTGCAGAGAATTGAAT
>JANTCA010063366.1:0-16372 GCA_024741275.1 Chironex yamaguchii | reverse complement strand
TCTCAAAGATTGGGTGACAGGTTCAAACAACATGTTCCAGCCACTGTACGCCAAGCATCAATTCCTCCTAGAGAACAGCAATCTCGCACTTGGAAAGAGATGGAACCCAACTTAGTAGATAGATAATAGGCAATCGCTTTACAAATTTGACGTTGCCGACTGATTGCCCTAATCTTTTGGTAAATGACTGTTTGCTACTTTTTTCGCTGGACAAACGATTTGTGCATGTCAAATCGACGTACACTAACCCATAGTATATTTGGGTGAATGGCAGCAAAATTCACTAAATCGTTGTGTGAAAGGCTATTTACGTCCATTAGCTCATGGTCATAAATGCAGAAGTATGGCAAATGACAAGGCAAAAAGTAATGTGGTGACAAACTAAGACAGTTTTAACTCGGGGGAAGATTCAAGGTTATGTTTTGGGGAGCAAAGCTGAAAAATTTGGTTTTGTGTTTTTTATCTTCTCTATTGCTACAACCAATTAATAATGTAAAGTGAGGAAAGGTTATTGCAGCCTTAAGTGTTTATGTACATTATTCTCTTTAAGAGGGTTTGCGTTGCAGTTCTTACGCCGGCTCAACCAAGCAGTACCCCCGCCCTCCTCTTTAGTAATTTCCAGACACTGCGTCTGAGTCCAAGCTTGACTTCTTTTTATTTTCATGCAAAGAAACACGTTAAGATATGCGTATTGTTCCACTCTACCTTTCAGACAAACTCTAAACAAACCAATTAAATTACTGATGTAGATCTTTGTACGTAAATGCTATAATCTCATTCGACTAGTTCGGTTTGAGAGGAATATTACATTACTTTAATGAGATTCACTCACAAATGTAGTTGGATGGACACGATATGACGGCGTAAAAAACAGTGAAAATGGCGTTCTCGAGACTGTATCACTATTAAAGCATTTTACTAAAGTAACCACAAGGAATAGCATAATACTTGTTGCTAAATACAAAATTTGCCTTTCAATTGGTTTCCAGCTGGTTTACAGGTTGTACTTATGTTCTAGTCCAATATTCATTATTTTTACTGCACCTGCACAACCAAACTTTATTTAGTGAACCTTAAATGCTTCTTTACTATATAAATATTTGGGAAAAGTAGTGAGAAAAACTATTGTATTGTGACCAAAAGTACACTTTGAATCTATGCTGAACTTAAATTTTGTTCGTGACTTTTGCTTAACTGATCAGACGCTTGAATAGTTTAATGTTGCCAAGGTTAATGCTACTGTTTTTTTGTTAATGCCTGGACAACAAATGAGACATTCCTCTTTCGAGCTCTGATCTTGCTATGTAAATTTACTGATGCAAGTATCAAGTAAATATTTATGATGATATTAGCTATAATTGTAATCCAATTCATTTTGCTGCTAAAAGAACGGAAAACCCATAAAACCCGTAACGTGAACGGAGGTCTATTAAGCGCTTCTTTAGTTTAATATGTATATATTTACGAGACAGCGAAGAAGTACGTATATGCAGACGATATAATGCTATTTTGGGGCTATGATGTTTGTTTCCCAACTCTGTGAGAAGTCTATTTCAGAAAAGCAGATAATGCTTATATCTGGATTATTTGACATTGTGAAGAAGAAATTTGTAAAGTAGAAGATCTGGAAAAGAGAGATATTATTGTAGCAAACAAAGGACCTGATGTCAAGGATGAGTCAAACTTGGTTTAGGACTTTATATTTCTTCATTTCTTGAAGACAAGGTTTGTTTTAAAGAGAAAGATGGCATTAAAATGCAAACAATTGCAAGGCATAGAATGCATGTTGAACGGGCAATTGGCAAAGTTCAAAGTTTAAAATTTGCCATTCCGTGATACCAGTTACATATTTAAGCAGTATAAATCAGAACTGGACTGTTTCTTCTTTACTTTGTAATTTCAAGAAGCCAGTTCTTGCATAAATGTAACATATTATTACTTTATATCCACGTGAAAGGTGTAAAGAAAGATTCATTAAAAGCAGTTAAAGTAGTTTGTGTATTAAGGATTATTGTCTGCTTATTTAAATTAATAATGTTTACTACAGGAAATTTTTTGAGTGTTTCCAATCTTCCTTGTGAGAAAAACAGGCACAACGGCCTAGACTTCCAACAAACTTAAGTTCGCGACGCCATTAGGGGTTTGATTAACCCAATTCCAATTGCGTGACTTCTTTGCCGATTATATCCATAAATATAGAATGTTAGCATGTTTTAATGCAGATTTAGTTTGCGTAATGACGTTCCTGCTTTCCTTGCAGACGCTTTTAATTCTTGAGAGTGGTATCAAAGCTGTTATTCCGACAAAAGTTCGTGGTTTCTTTGGTCGAATTTCACATTATGTCTTCTATACAAGGTTTGTTTGTGAACTGTTCTTTCCGTAGTCTACAGTGTTGTTTACAATGAATTTCATCTTTTTTCTTCCCTGTTTGGATTTTGTATTATTCTATAGTTTTTTTATTCTTGAATATAAGATAAATCATATTGATCTTTAGATGAAACTTCTCATGGTTTATTTAACATGGTTTATTCAAAAGTTATTGTAACTTATAGCTTGGATCTGAGTGGCAATGTGGAATGCATTAATAGAAGCAAGGTGTACCCTCTGTCTCGTTTGAGGGCGAACGATGATGACAATGACTCCCAACAACTAAATTGGATATGCCTATTGCAGGAACCGATGGAGTCTGTACTAAGTTACAGTAAACATCTCAGACACAAGCCTAAGCTGTTTGTTGTCTATACGTGCACTTATTAGCAGCATTTTCTTGCTTTCTGTATCGAGTCCCAATTTATGGGTTTTTTGTGTATGTTACAGATATATGTAGATTTGACGGTCTACTGCAAGAAACACGAGTAAAATTGGTCCTTCCCTGACTTGGTAAGAGAGTGTGAGATTGACAGCAACAACTGCCGAAAGTACAACCAACAACCGAAAAAATACAAACTTTGTCCCCCTTGTCCTATAATCCAACTTCTTTGCTTTAGGAAGGTTACCTTATTCCGTGTTTGTTAATTGTACTCGATGTTTATGACTAGTTATAACGAGGCGATAGGAGAGAGCGTAGAAGCACAGACGGGAAGTGTGAGCATTATAATTGTTTTTTGAAAACTGACTATTAGATAACCATTAAAATATGATATATCTTAAATGATTAGTATCGTAAATGCTTTGTCCAAAATCATCCTCATTCAAGATCACAGTAGTTTCTTGCAGGCAAAGTTTTAATTCGCCCAAGGCAATAAGACGCCTGCAAAAAATTCCAAGAATCCAAAAATGACTTCGGGTAATCGAATTCCATTTTAATGAAGTTCAGGGTATAGTAGGTCTATTGTATCATATTAAGTGTCACAAGTAATGGCAATGCTGGCAATAGAATTATTATGGAGTTTGTAACGGCTTCATGATTGTTATGACTTCCGCTGGAAAAGTTATTGAAGAACGAGGTTTGCCCCTTCTTATTGACGCCCTCGTGTGCCGAGTGTATTTTTGTGCTTTTTTATTGGTTTACATCTGAGCTGAAATGTCATAGCCAGAAGTTAGAGTGAAAATATAGAGCTTAATGAAATATTTTTGTTGTTTTTATACCTAAAGCTGTTACTAATTTGCCGTAGGAATCCTTGCATCCAGTATTTATATGCAACATTAATGACAGCCGGATATACGACGTACTTATCAACTGCGTTTAATTATGTCTCTAACTCCTTCCTTGGACGTTTCCCATTCTACTGCTTAGCAGTCAATATCGCCCTGTTTGCAATCTGCTCCTGTAAAGACCCAGGTGTCATCACAAGGTATTCTCATTCCATATATACCAAACTTTATGAATACGATGGAATCATGTATACGCCCAAGGATTGCTCCACTTGTGAATTCAAGAAACCAGCGAGATCAAAACATTGCTGTAAGTATGTCAAAAACATTACGTACGTGTTCCTTCGTTAGTGGCAGCAGACTGGTAAATAAGATTATGGCTAATTTGATTAGCACGTCCACAAAGTTGCGTGCGTTGTGTTCGCACCTTGTGATGCATTGCAGCTTGAATGTTAGAGCTTGCAGATGTTCATACTCTTTATCACTTTTCATAACACGTTCAACTAAATCGGTGATATATGAGTCTGTATTCGTACCTTCTAATTACTTGCGGGATTCAGTCATTACTTACTTTCTTTTTTACTTACTTGCTTACTTACGTATTTACTTACTTTATTACTGCCTTACTAGCTTGCTTACTTACTTATTTGGATGGTTATTTACGTATCTGTGGAAAAAGTACATGCTGTCTTTGGAGAAATGCATAATTCGATATTTTGAATACAAAACATTTACTGTCATTAATGTGCGTTGCCGTTTGCGAGAGAATTCTATTATTTCATGCCGTGCTGTTGTTTTTGTCTTTGCAGCAATTTGCAATGTTTGTGTTGCAAAGTTTGATCACCATTGTTCCTGGGTAAACAATTGTATAGGACAAAGAAACCAGAAATACTTTGTAGCTTTCCTTTTTTCTTTGGTTCTTATTACCGGAGAAGCGTCATTCATGGTTGGCATGGTATTTCTTCATATCGTTGACCGAAGAGGACTTCACGTGACTCAATTTGTTGACAACCATGGTAATTTATATGATGCAACTACTTCAACTGTCATACAGGTAATTTACTTTCCAGGAAACACATTGAAATTGTTTGAAGTAATATCTGGGTCGTTTCCTTTTACTTTGCTTACTTTATACAATGAATCCTTTTATATCAGATTTTAATAAACTAAATCAAGGTATTCATCCACCGACGCCTAATATCACTTTTCACGAAGCGAGTTTTCACCAATGAGGTATAAGAAAAGCTAGAGAGGCAAATCGAGGTTTCTCGCATGTTGATGACCTGAAGCCTTCGAAACGAGATCGACTAGGTAATTGATTACCGTCGGTTATTACAGTCAACTAGTTAAGAGGAAGAAGACTTAAGAAGTGAGACTATATGTTCTCGCAAGTTGTCGGATGTGACAGTAAATTTACTTTTAAATGGTACTCATCAAACCGTGCTTCAAGTACGGGATGATGGATTTTAAAAGAGAGAAGCAACTAGAAAATGGTTGAGCTTCAGTTGAAGATTTTATGATTCACCAAACAAGGACCGAAATGGAGAATTTGACGAAAGTTATATTTTACCCAAGACCAACAAAAACAGTGTACAGGACAGCTTATTACAGTAATATGAATATGCAAGTTTATAAATTTTGGAGAGACCTATCAATATGATTAGTAGGCCCCTATCATTTATCACTCATTCGTGTAATCATTTAGACCAGCTGAAAGAGTACAATTTGTTTCAAAATTGATAACGGACAGCATTCATAGGAATGAAGTTGAAAATATTGACATTGAGTCCAGAGATAACTTCTCAGTGCTGCTAGTAAATATCCAAATTTTACAGTCCCAAACCAGCGTTAACGACAAAAAGCCGAATTTTTAAACATTAATTTAGAAACTTAATTTTGACTCGAAGAAATATGCCATAAATCTAAAATCAGGACGAATTATACTTGTATGAACACTGTACTGCTAAGAACTAATCGATGGAATGAGATGGGCTTTTGTACACCAGCTTAATCAATTTAACCTGATCCCACATCGATTTTTTTCAAATTTTGACAGTTTTGAACATCGACATTATCCTGACAAAAGTCGAAAGTCTTCCTTTTCTCATTTTGTCGATTCTGACAACCAAAAGCAACGCAAGATATCGCTATTTTGAAATTCAACACAATGACATACCAATGGTACACAACATACAACGGGAATCTTTTGCCGTAAAAATCGAGTTCCTTGAAACACAAAGTGGCTTCAACCTCGCTCTGATGCCAACTCTCTAGCTTTTCTTATACCTCATTGGTTGTCCTTAACGGTGCTATCAATCCCTAATCTCTCCTATTTAACCTTGATCTATGATCTATGTCACTTTTACAAGAAGACAACAGTGCTTAGAGGGAGGTGACGAGGAGATTCAACGAAATTGAACAGGGCTTTCTGATGGTGTACAAGCAACGTCACTGCTGCCTTTACTCGGGTAACGTCAAGTATTGAGGCACCTTGGTATTGGTAAACATTTGGAGGAGAAACGATCAATCTATCAGTGACATTTGAAATCCGTGATACGACAATTATTCCATCTTTCTCATGGATATTAAAACTTTTTTATCTATTCTGATGAAACTGAGTGACTTCCACTGCCAGAGATGCCAAATACTGAAACCTAAGATGTGAGATAATCCTTTTGACGACATTGAGCCTACGAGTTTTTCTTGGACACTCGTGTCTCTATATATGATATTTTATTGTGTGTTTATTCGAAGCCTTGATCTTTACGTTATTCAAACGTCATTGTGTTTATTTTATCCATTTTTAAACAAGTTTTATACTTTGCAATTTGTTAAGTCATAGAATAGTATCATGGTTTGTGAGTTGCTTAATTGTTCCCTGTAATATCCTGCTTTCTTTTAGTTCTTATGCAGCGAGTACCCGTTGATGGCCTTTTTATTTCTATTCCTGGTGTTGCTGTTTCTAGTCCTGGGTGTTTTCTTTTTATTTCACGTGTTCCTGGTCATAACGAATCAAACTACGAACGAACTGTTATCGAAGAGAAAAAGCGACCCAATTTCTCGATCTCAAAGTAAGCAGGTGGCGAATAAACAGAAAACTGTAACATCAAAATATAAAAAAGAAAATAATGGACAAAGTGCTTACTCGATACCAAAGAAACCAACATACTGGCCTTTTTGTGGCTTGTACAGCAAAGGACCCATTGGAAATATTTTCGAGGTTTTACGTGGGTAAAACATTACATTTAGAGAGATTGATGTTTTTGGTGTTCACCTCAGTGGATCTGACTTATAATAGTATAATGTGGTGTTATTTTTCCTCTGTCTTGTTGTTGTTGCATTTATGAATGACGACGTGCGATTTTCCAGTCGATCTAAGATTCGAAAGTGAATGCCGCGTGCCTAATTGGAATCGCAATTCTCACGGTGCTAGACTGTCGTTTTACATATTTGTTTGGAATCACCTCTTAGAAAACAGTTAACTGGGTGACATCCAGATAGAGTTAGACAGGATGTCTTATGTATCTAACGGAAGTAAAGATATAATCATGGACCACATGATTTTAGAAACAGAACGTCAGACTGCTTTCCTGACGTTTTCCGCTCGGCTCAGCCTCGTCAGAAATGGTCGAATGATTCCTTAACCATACATTCGTTCCATTGATTGCGTATGTATTGATTAGTTTTATTTTAAGCAGCATGCATTTTTGTGTCCCACGTTTTCATTTATTGCCGATTTGCAAATTCCAGATAGACGTAGTTGGACTGACAGATGATTCCAATAGAAATGACAAAGAAGGTTATTGAGCTTTAAACCATAGTCTTTCTATTACAAATCTTTCGAATCTGTCGATTCCTTCTGTCCGCCTGCCCAGTTCAGCAGAAAAAGCAT
The DNA here is from genome assembly GCA_024741275.1 of Chironex yamaguchii. Classification (NCBI taxonomy): domain Eukaryota; kingdom Metazoa; phylum Cnidaria; class Cubozoa; order Chirodropida; family Chirodropidae; genus Chironex; species Chironex yamaguchii. The sequence goes on along the minus strand of JANTCA010063366.1, from coordinate 8,886 downwards.
TCGGCTTCCCGCAACGAAACCCTGTAACTAGTTAAGGATGTTATGCATTATAATATGTATTTTGGACAGTTTCATCGCGCTCTATCATGTTTGTTCACAAGATCGCGTTGCGTCACACCTAGCACAAATACGCACCCCCTCCCCCCCCCGTACCGATACCAAACGAAATTTTTAAATAGCAGAAGGATAAGGGTAAAAATAAAGAAATCTCGTTCCTCTTGCATATATTTTTTTAACTTAAGCAACAGTAGTAAATGCCAACAAAAATGTTTAAAAAACAACCTAGTATGAACAGCAAATTCGTCCTTGTCAATTACTTTTCCAAACTGGTTGTGTATTAATATCGTTTAATACAGGAATACCACTTTTACGAGCGATTTTGACATTTTTTGTAATAGTCTTGATATGGAATCAAGTCATCATCATCACCATCGCCACTGTTGTCGTCCTCATCAAAAACTAATCAATTGGCTTCAATTCCTTGTTCACTAATCTCTAGAAAGGCATCCTGTTCTTTTCCTCTTGCTGAAACTTCTTTGGGGCGCTTTCTTTTTTTCCCTTGTCACTTTTCCCTTGAAATACGGAAATTACACACGTGTTATAATAATATGATTATTTAGTGCGAGAATTTATATCTCAGCGTGATCATTTGACATCCAAGAGTTAGGCATAGACCTAACATACCTTCAAAACAAGTCTTTTTGGCATCAAATCTCCAGCCATTCTCGATTCACGATATTTTTTCGATCATCTACTTTTCTTATCATTAAAAGCTTCTTTTACTGTGACGCCACGAACTTGAATCAATTCCACCCTACCCCCACCCCCTAATTTAACGTCACGTAGAATCACGAAAAACGTGTAGAGCCACCTCCCCCAAGGCGTGACGTAGTTATTCAACAGCTCAAAATAGTGTGCTTTTAACTTAACATGTTGTGGTGTCAGCTGCACAGAGTCGAACTCAGCCAAACTGGGACAAGCCAAGAAGCACAAACTGTGATAAAGAGCACATAATACTAGAGCAAACAACAGGTCTTCTCAAATTCTTCTGGGAATTGAGTGAACTACCACCTTCAATGAGCTTCTCTATCCATGTAGATGATCATTCTTGCCCAGTTGTGTCTAACACGATAGGAAGAAGCTGCCTGGCCAAGTTGAGCACCTCAGTACGTTCTTATTTCTGTTGTTTAACTAATCCTTGCTGTCATGATGAATTAAAGTTTCCTACAAAACATGTACAATATTCAGGGTGGCACTTTTTCAATGGAACTATATAGTGTGACTACAACTTATAGTATTTTGATTTACTCAGTGGTAACAGGTCATGAGTCAATGGGCTGACAGCAGTTGAGGGGCCCTGCTGCTATAAACTTGGAACATTCCAAGTCGGACCCATTAACTTGATAATAAAATCATACAACCCATTGATTCAGACGGACTTGGTCATCTTTTGAACTCTCTTGTAGATATGCCCTAAGACCACAAACAAACAATGCAACACATTCTTGGTCACTGCCACCTAGGCTCGCACTGCACTGACTTATATGTTTTCCAGCGAACTAGTGGGGCCACCTGGTATGACAATGCCATTATAATTTAACATGTTTACTCTAATTTATATCTTCAATAAATTCGTGTATATTCTCTCTTGCAAGAAGAATACGGATTGTTTTAGGTCCATTTACTTCTTACTTTGATGCAGTGGTTGTACAGTTTTCTTTTTTCAACTAGACTATTTCAGACAAATATCGTATTTCGATACCATTCCCATTCAATTATATTATTCGATGAAAAACACCGTCTTGTCTTTAATTGGGACTGGAGGAAGAAAGAACTGTATTTGATAGCAGACTTCGACTCATTGCAGAAACCTTTTTTTGGTGGCGTTCCTTTCATTTTATATACCATCGTCAATTTATGCGAAATGTTTTTATGTTTCAGCATGTCAGATGCGTAAGATTACCTGTTAAAAATATGAAGATAGACGACACCGTGGGATTCAGTTGATATTACGTATAACGACATTTTGGGCTTTAGTTCACTACAAAATAGAAATATAACAATGTGCTTAGTAAATATACAACGATAATAAGAATTAAAGAAAAAGCGAAAGGGTTAACTAAAATTGGCAATAAACTTAACTAATGACCCACATCGAATTTGTCTCAGACAGTCTAATTATTCCATTTATGTGGCAACAGCATCAGCTACTTTCCAATAGAAGACTGACCGTTACAGTCATCTAAAAACGTCAAAAACATACATATAAATCGACGTTATATTTCAAGTCAAAATATGATAAAAATAGGTAAGAAATTGTACGGAGCTTTTTAAATACATTCATAAATACATAAAACTATTTAACAATCTTTGAATGTAAAGCAGTTGTGAAAGTCACTCTATCGCCCTTTGTTGTGTATTCAGACAGTTATTTTGTCATTACTTGTTCTTTGTCTTATACCAAGACATTATTTCGTCACTGTTCTTTCTGTGCTGTATATCTGGGATTTCTGTTATTCACAAGATACCCCCACCCATAAAAGAATTGAACCATACTTTTTCATAAATTTACTTTCTTGTTTCTTTATTGTCAGTAGGTAAAAGTATACATAGTTTTGTAACAGATCAATTGTATTATCCAGATGCTGCCTTAAATTGAGCACTTCAAACTAAACCGCCTTCTTTTCCTGGATACACATCGCTAACATTACCCATCTGCCACTTTCCCCGTTTAAAGTCTCCTATCTGAAGTTTTCATTGCCTTTCATGTCACTACTGTCGGCGTATCAATGTTGTCAAATAGTTATGAATCCATTTCTTTCAAAAGTAATTTTAAAATGTCTGAACAAACTTAAATCTAAGTTTTGGATTACATTTGTCGTCAAATGGTCCTCGTGGAATGGCTCCATAGGCTCAGTCAAAAAGTAGGTGGCTCAAAGTTAGATGGGGTCCATCACCAGGCTCTGATGACATAGGACCCAGGGGTCGAGAATGTACTAATTTTCAATCCAAGAAAAGTAATTCCAACTCGTCAGGTGTTAAATGCTGTCACAACGACTTCCTGGGTTGTTCGTTTTACCAGCTTGACTATTGCCTCGAATTCTCCTCCATGATGTGGTACTTGAGGAGTGTTGAAGTTTCATTGCATTCCTTTACCTGCAGAGAAATCTTCCAACAGTTTGATGTCTAATCATTTAACTATCCTTCTTAGTTCCCTTTGAGTACCAACATAGTTTGTTCCATTATCAGAAATCGTTAGGTGATGCTGCCCAAGTCCACCTTTAAATCTTCTCAGGGTTTGCAGGAAGATTGGATTAGACATGTCCGAAGGCACCTCAAGATGGGTTGCTCAACTATTGAGGCATGTTAAGGTTTTCTATTCTGTCCCTTCCTCCAAACTTGGGACCGAAATAGTCACCTCTTGTACAGTAAAAGCGATCATCTCTGGTAAGTCGGCCATTTGCAGTTCCTGTGAGACGACAGCAAGTAACACATCGAGATCCAACCTTTTGCCAGGTTTCTGCCTAGTAGAATCCAGTATTTAAGCCTTGATTCGGCTAATGCTCTCTTGGCACCTGCATGCTTTAACTGGCCATGGCAATCCATCATTATAAGGACTGTGATATGGCTGTCATCTGGTAGTAACAATGGAGGGATGTTGTTCATAAGACAATTGTGCTTCATTAATTCGTCCTCCAATTCTCACAAGACCATCATTATATTGCATAAGCACCAAGTGCTCTACTTTCTCCAGCCCATGATAGGTCAGTTGACTTGTATTAACTCTTGTTCTGTTTCTCATTAGGCTAACAAATCATAAAGACATGCCACAACTCGTTTAAGTTTTCTCCATTTTTGGAAGTCCTCTACTTTGAACAGATCGCAAATGGCAGCAGTCGCAAAAGACATCTTTACATTCTTTCGTTCAATGATTATGTATGTCTGTAGGCCTATATTGATCCTTAGGTATTGCCAAGAAAGCTAGACCTTTCTGTCATTTCTTTTCCAGTTCATCCTTCCTTCACTCTTCTTGTAGCCTGGTCCGCATTTCTTTCGTCAGTTGGACAGTACCTCCAATAAGATGGGCTAAAATCTGACTGTATTTTATCTCTCACACTTATACAGCTACAAAGGGCTTGTAACAGCCAGCGTGACTCTACCTAAGCACAGACGCCAAATGCTTAATTATTGGCATCACAAAATAGGTGAACAGATGGTGTGGAAACAGCATTTTGAGGTGTCAGGTAATGGTAAACGTACTCTCCAAGAGTTGCATTTCTTGAAAAAGCTTCTCCCACCAACATCGATCTTCTTGGTTGAGAACATGATTCCTGGCTAGTCCTTTGAGCAACATTGACTGGATTCTAGCCTTGGCTCGTATCATCAACAAATCCAATTGTATCGAAGATTTGGGCTTTATTCTGAGCACCATCTATTTCGTAAGAGGCGTCTTCACGGTTTTGATCTTGAACAAGATCTCATCTGCTGCTTGATTCCATACGATTCCCAAGACAAAAAGATTTCTTTTGATGATGGTGGCATGGTTTTCAGTTGTCAAGCATACTCCTGGGTGTGGTTTACATCTGCTACATCTGATATCCTTTTTCTAAAATGACGCTTCCTCTGCTAAAACGTTCAGTCATTTCATGTATGTCTCTGCTTTTTCAAGAATGCACTGAGCCACAGATGTCATCCATGTAAGAGTTCCTTTGTATTGATGCTGACACCAGTGGAAACTCTCCCTTTTGGTCCTCTCCCACTCTGAATAGTACCGTTTGTGCCATAGCGGGAACTGACTTGTCTCCAGAGGAAACACGCCGCATCTAATGGACTTCAGTATCTTTTTAGTGTCTATGTTCCTCCAGAGATATCTGTGTGCAAGTTGATCAAAAACAATCAACATAATTTGGTTGAACATTTTGCTGGTTTCTGTGCAAATAGCAATCCTGTTTTCTCGAAATCGTGTAGTTAATCTAAACAATGATTTTAGCATGTCTTGTTCTTTTAATCAGGTAATCATTTAAACTTGTTCATTTGAACTTTGCAGATAAGTCAAGCACGATCCTTACTTGTGTTATTTCCTTGTAAGTTTAAATCATTGCATAATGTGCAATGTAATAGGAAGACCCATGTTAATTTGCTATTTCATCCTTCATCAACTCTCTTGCAAATCCCAGTCTCAGGTACTCCACGATTTGGTTGTTGTGTGCTTTTGCAAATGTTTCGTCTTTCATCAGTTTTTTTTCAGTTGTTTCAAGCCTCTTCATAGCTTGTTCATAATTGCTGGGCAGCATGCGAGAGTCCTTCTTCCATGGCAGAGCAATTTCATATCAATCTTCCCCCTTGTTCCTAGGTGACTGTAACAAAGCACTGACGGCACAGTCCTCAGCTGATCCCATGTGAACTGCATAATCATGCGAACTGGCCTTGACTCAAAAACTTTCTGTCTCCCAAAAGGCCGTAAGATCAATTTGATTCTCCACTTTGACTTTCAGGATAGCAGTCTCTTCCATACTATATCCCCTGGTCTGTCCAATGGGACCTAACATGGTCTTTGCCGTTACTGGAGCTCCTTCCAATCCAAATCTGACTTCACCTACTTGATGAGGAAAGTCAACGTCTAACAGTATTGCAATCGATCCAGACTTGTAGCCAATCTCAACATCTGCAAGGTGTTTAAATCTCTTGAGTTTGCTTTGGTTAATGGGTCCAACACATATTTGAGCAAGTTCTACAGCAGACATTCCGTGATGCTGTTTGTCTCCGTTTGTACTACTACCACATCAAAGGTGAGCTTCCAGGTTCTGCTTAGCATCAATGTACCACCAACAACCGACGACCTACCATGACTGTTTCTGCCTAAAGTCTCAATCCTTTGGTAAAGTTTTCACAAATGAGGTAGATCTGGGCACTAGTGACAATCATTAGGTTTTCCTTTTTAGATCCTCCATTTGACGAGCAGACTCTAACTCTTACAACTGGTAGCAACGTATTTACAGTCTCTGATACTGTTGTATTTGTAGCGGTATTATCATGTAGAAGTTGGTGATGTCTTTTATCAAACCTACCTTGGCTGAAGCACTTCTTCTGTCGACAATCCTTGATAGCATGGTCACGTTTAAGCAGAAAAAGCAGCACAATTTTCCTCTTTTCAGAATTGGTTTTCCCTTTGCACACATCGCAATCCCGGAGGGCATGTCTTTGTTCAGAGCAACAGTGACATTTATCCATAGCTTCAAGGTGATTGATAGATCCACCTCCTTGACTTTTCAATGGCAAAGGCTCCATGGAATAGACTTGACTCTTTACGATGCATTCATTGTCAAATCATTCTCTAAGACCATCAACACTTTCATCTATTTGGCCTCCTCTAACATTATGTCCCCATTGTTCTTTATCCTGATCAGGTAACGTTTGTAATATCGATTTTAATAGACCTTTTGATTGCAAATCAGCTTCAAATCCAGCATTTTTTAATTGAGCAACAATATGCTGAACTGTTGTTAAAAATACAAGAAATCGTCCGGCAACACCTTTGCTGCTCAAATGTTCGATATCTTTGTAGCTGATGTCCATTAACTGATGTTTTCTTCCAAAGGCAGGATCTAACTTCGTCCAAGAATCTTCATAATCTTCAATGTTACAAGTCAGCTGGGCTGGCGCTTTTACTACCCCCCTTTAGGACAAGTAACTTAGTATTTTGATAGTATTTTTAAAGTCCAGGTGCTCATTTTGTAGGTAAATTTAACGAATGTACTCCCTTACTTGTTTTCTTGCTGTATATACACTTTTTAAAAAATTCTGTCTATTCCTATGCAATCAACAGTCCTCTGACAATAGAAGAATACGATTATCATGATTCTCCTCTGGCTTCTGGTACTTTTGCTTCAGCACCTCTAGGCTTGAATAGAGTTCCTCAGTATTCTCTGATCTCTCAGCAACCATAGCTTCTAGTATATTCACAACTCTTGTCACACGACCTTCCTCAGCTCTTCGTCTCTTTTTTTCATCTGTAATTTGTCTTCAATGGCCATCCCCAACAACTTAGTACTCTCCTGTATCAAGTCGATTAAGTCTTGACATTGAAGATATCAAGATAGATGACACAAAGGATAGGATTGATATCACACACAAAGGCATTTTGGGCTTTAGTTCACTACAAAATAGTTCACTACAAAATAGGATATAACAATGTGCTTATTGTACGTACAACGATAATAAGAATTTTAAAAAAGCGAGAGTTAATCACAATGGGCAAGATGCTGCCTTGACTTGAGCACTGTAAACTAAACCATCTTTTCCTGGATACACATCGATAACATTACCCATCTGCCACTTTCCCCGTGGAAAGTCTCCTATCTGAAATTTTCGTTGCCTTTCATGAAACTCCTGTCGACGTATCAATGTTGTCAAATAGTTATGAATCCATTTCTTTCAAAAGTAATTCAAAAATGTCTGAACAAACTTAAATCTAAGTTTTGGATTACATTTGTCGTCGAACGGTCCTCGTGGAATGCCTCCATTGGCTCAGTCAAAAAGTAGGTGGCTCAAAGTAAGATATGAAGATAGACGACACCGTGGGATTCAGTTGATATTACGAATAACAACATTTTGGGCTTTAGTTCACTACAAAATAGAAATATTACGATGTGCTTAGTAGATGTACAACGATAATAAGAATTAAAGAAAAATCGAAAGGGTTAACTAAAATTGGCAATAAACTTAACTAATTACTCACATCGAATTTGTCTCAGACAGTCTAATTATTCCATTTATGTGGCAACAGCACCAGCTACTTTCCAATAGAAGACTGACCGTTACAGTTATCTAAAAACGTCAAGCCTAGCACACACATATAAATCTAGGTTACATTTAAAAAACTCACATTTAATAAAACACTTTAACAAACCACTGGTTTTTTAGTTTTTGAATTCGTTCATAGTTGGTATGAAATTATTTAGCAATCTTTGAATGTAAGGCAGTTGTGCGAGTCAGATAGATGGATGGATGGATCGGCAGACAGATAGATAGATAAGTCTGTCTTTCAGCTGCATGGAGACTGGCAATAGTGCGAAAAGGCCTACAAGAATTGTGGTGTAGGTTGATCTGCTTTGCATTGGATAGACGAAGTTTTTTGCCATGCCATTTAAAAGGTTGAACTTGCGGCTAACAGCTAAGTAAATAGTGCTCTAAAGCATGTTCTTTAAGATGACCAGCGAGAGTTAAAGGTAGAAAAAGAGTGATAAACGACAATGCAGAGGTCCCCTTGCAACGTTAGGTGGTTCTCGAGTGTGCCTTCATACTCATAACAATTCAAAGATTACGCTGACTTTCTGGTTCACTTGGGTTCGCCAGCTTCTTGTAGCAGTCTCAGCGAAAAGATGAAGGATTTACATTTCTCATTACTTGCGCTTCGCACCGTGGGCTTATTAGTTGGGACAATGACAGTGTTTGTTAACCTAACAATGGAACAACCATATTTCAGGTACTGCCAACCAGGTCAATGAAGACAATCTTCACGGAAGTGGGCAATAAGCACATTCCTTACAAATGTCTAGATTGTTTAAAAAGCACAACTTACTATCGCCAGAATTGAATTAGGACGATTGCTTAGAGGAAATTTGTTGCTGACCGAGTAAAGGTGAGGTTCTCACCCGCAAGGTACTTATTGACATTGTCTGAAGATTAAGTCCATTTGGATTCTGTTAGAAATGAAACTCAGTGCATGAATTAGTTCTACCAGACAGATATACAGAGGTGGCGCCACCGGGGGGCTTGGGGGGCAGGAGTCCCCACAAATCCATCGAGTCCCCCGTCGGCACCTCAATTTTTGAAAAATTTTAAGCGCTGTCGGCACTTTCATAACTTTCACTTCCAGGTTTCTTT
>JANTCA010063355.1:0-16373 GCA_024741275.1 Chironex yamaguchii | reverse complement strand
CCATCCATCCATCCATCCATCTATCTATCTATCTATCTATCTATCTATCTATCTATCTATCTATCTATCTATCTATCCATCCTTCCATGCATCATACTTACCTTTATTGAAAAATCGTTCTGGACGAAACTTGTTTGGATCCTTCCAGTACTTTTCACTTCTTTGCATCACGGCTATTTTGCAATAGACCTTAGTTCCGGCTGGGATGAAATATGGCCCAATGTGATCATCGTTTACTGCTTCCTTGACATTGGCGATGATTGGGGGATAGAGTCGCATGGATTCCTTGATACAGCACTCCAAAAACTTTAACTCGTCCAAATGATGGGCTTCAAGTTTATTGGGGTCACCTACGACATCACGCAGTTCCTGCCTAACCTTGCTTTGGACATCAGGATGCTTTGCAAGTAAATATGTCGTCCACGTCAATGCCATGCTTGTGGTTTCATGTCCAGCCAGCAAAAACGTAAAAATCTGGCAAGTGATGTCGTCATCAGTAAATCCCATGCCTTCGTCATCGCGTAGCCGCAAAAGAACATCCAATAGATCTTTGGTATCAGAATCAGGGTTGTCTATCTTATTCTGCTTTCTTTCTGCAATGAGCTAAATCGGTCACATACGATGAAATGTGTAAATTTGATTAAAACAGTACGATTGAATTTAACAAAAAGCAAAATGGAATGCTATAACATTGTTTGAATAAATCTGAAAATGCTAAAATTTCAAAAATACGTTACTTCATTAAACTTCGGGATCATGAAAATAGCCCATAAAATGCAATGGTTTTATTTGCTTGAAAAACAAAATGGCCTAGAATTCAACCAGCCTAGATGCCTTATTGCCACATGACAGGAAGTGGACAGTTAACAGGTCTTTGATACTTCAGAGTAACAACTGTCAGATTGCTTGGCGAAAACAAAAAGGTTACCTGGAATATGCATCAAGTCTAAGCAAACTTATAGAGCGTAAAGAGCGTTATTTAAGATTCAGGATCATTTTGTAGAAATCTTGAGAAGACAAATTGATAAGAAAGTTTCGTTCGCATCAACGAAGCTTTGTGGTAATTTTACTGCTGATAAATTAAAAGGGGAATTAAAAAAGTCCTTTCAGGAACATTTTGGAATAATTAAATGAAGTACATTTTACATTGCACGTTGCTTTTGTAAGAAAGCCGAACGGTGCTCATTCTTCGGTGTGTGTAATGCAAGCCAAAACTTCAGAATCCGGAAGATCATTGTAGATTAAGTTTAATAATATTACCCAGTTTTTTTCAGCAAGAAGTGCCCAGGTAGGGAATGGAAGCCGATTCTAAGGAATTGCTTGCTTACAAAAGAACAATAACATATTTGCTGTCTGATGTCTTCAAATTTGGGTTCATCCACATCATGCAAAACACGGATATTGCCATCTTCAGTTGACGTAGAAATAAACTAGAATGCGTAAGCATAAAGCACTTTCCCACGTCAAGACAACAATGTAGTCATTGCCAAGATAAGAGAATCAAAGGAGCCGTAAGCATTATGTCAGGGAGAATAGTACAAAGACTACTATTGTCCAATCAAAGTCAATAATAATGATTTAAATCCAAACTGTTGTTTCCCATCTGTCTGTAGCCCCGTCCTGCGTCCCCTTAACCAATCACAACTTGTTATACTATTTCTATTATCATATCGATCCAACCATACTAACTTTCTTTGCTCGTCGTGCAGAACATGATGGGAGTAGACATAATATAAAAACGGGGCTTACTTTAAGCACTCTTTTCACCCAGACAGACCACAGTGGTGCACTCCGTAACCAAAAACGGAATAGTGGCTTTGTAGGATCCATTCGTCTGGTTCTCATCCATTATTCTTCTGCCCCCTTCAGTTTTATCGCTAATAAAATAACAACAATGAGTATCAGTAACACTTTGTTGTAAATCTCACCTTATTTGCCAGAGTGTAGAAATCGTCGAATGCTTCCTTTTTGTGTCGCATGAATGGATTCCATTTTAGAAATGGAAAAATTGATGTCAAAAGATGCAACAAAAAATTCCATTGGCCACTTAATATTCTCCGTAAAGATGAAGTCTGTTTGGTATCACCATACAAAGTCGTATTAAATTTACAGCTGAAACCATAATCACCAAATATATCTAATGTGGCTTGGGTAAACTTTTCATCGACTGTTGTTGTGATGAATTCACTCTTGGACGCAAAAATCTTGTCCTTCCAAAACTGTTAAAGGAAAACATCATAAAAAAAATGTTTTCAACTGATTGCTAGTTTCAATTTTTATGCGGAGTATATCTGCTTCAACTTTACGCCTTAAAATATGCATTACATACTGATAAAGAAGAGTTTTTACCAACATAAAGAACAGTTCCTACCAATATAAAGAACATTTGCACGGAATTAGAAACCTGTATACAATTTAGTAAGAAAATCAATTCTATATGAGTGTTAGCGTATTGCACAGCAAAAGTTTGATTTATAGAATCCTTCAAATGATTAAAACCTAAACATGGTGTAGTATTTTCAGATAGTGTTGCAGTGGCACGGTGTAGTATTTCCCGACTATAGTGCCACAGTCACAGGCTGTAATGTTTCCAGATAGTAGTCTCACAGTGACATGGTGAAGTATTTCCAGATTGTGTCACAGTGACATGGTATAGTATTTGCAGACATAATGTCTGAGCGACAAGCTGTAATGTTTCCAGATAGTGTCACAATGACTTGGTGTAGTATTTCCTGATAGGACTGTCGCAGTGACATGGTGTAGTATTTCCTGGTAGAACTGTCAGAGTCACAAGCTGTAATGTTTCCAGATAGTACCCTCACAGTGACATGGTGCAGTATCTCCAGATAATGTCACAGTGACATGGTGTAGTATTTGCATATAGTGTCATACTGACATGGTGTAGTATTTCCTGATAGAAGTGTCACAGGCACAAGCTGGAATGCTTCCACAAAGTAGTCTCACAGTGACATGGTGCAGTATCTCCATATAGTGTCACAGTGACATAGTGTAGTATTTCCTTATAGCGTAACACTGACATGGTGTAGTATTTCCAGATAGTGTCACTGTGACATGGTGTATTATTTGCAAATAGTGTCATACTGACATGGTGTAGAATTTCCAGATAGTGTCAGAATGACATGGTGTAGTATTTCATGATACAAGTGTCACAGGCACAAACTGGAATGTTTCCACAAGGTAGTCTCACAGTGACATGGTGGAGTATCTCCATATACTGTCACTGTGACATAGTGTTATATTTCCAGATAGTGTCGCACTGACATGGTGTAGTATTTCCAGATAGTCTCCCAGTGACAGGTGAAGTATTTCCAGAACGTGTCACAGTGACATGGTGTAGTGTTTCCTGATAGAATTGTCAAAGCGACAAGCTGTAAGGTTTCCAGATAGTAGTGTGTCATTGACATGGTGTACTGTATCCAGATAGCGTCACAGTGACATGGTGTAGTATTTCCAGACTGTGTCACAGTGACATTTTGTAATATTTCCGTAATGAATTGTCACACTGACATGGTGTAGTATTTCCAGATAGTGTCACAGTGACATGGTGTAGTATTTCCAGAAGTGTCACACTGACATGGTGTAGTATTTCCAGGAAGTGTCACATTGACATGGTGTATTGTTTCCTGATAGAAGTGGCAAAGCGACAAGCTGTAAGGTTTCCAGATAGTAGTGTGACAGTGGCAAGCTTTAGTATTTCCGGATTGAAGTGTCACAGTGGCATTGTGTAATACTTCGAGATAATGTCACAGTGACATGGTGTAGTATTTCCAGATAGTATCACAGTGACATGGCTCAATACGTCTAGACAGTGTTAAAGTGGTACTGTGTAGTATTTCCTGATTGAAGTGTCACAGTCACAACCTTTAATGTTTCCAGATGGTAGTCTCACAGTGACTTGGTGAAGAATTTCCAATTTGTGTCAAAGTGAGATTGTGTAATATTTCGAGATAGATTCACAGTGACATGGTGTAGTTTCTCCACATATTGCCACAGTGACATGGTTTAATACACCAAGATAGTGTTGCAGTGGCACGGTGTAGTATTTCCAGATGATCTCACAGTGGCATAATGAAATACGTCTTGATAGTGTTAGAGTGGTATGGTGAAGTATTTCCAAACAGTAGTGTCGCAATGCCAAGCTGTAATGTTTCTAGATAGTACTGTCACAGTGTCATGGTGTAGTATTTCCAGATAGATGTTTCACAGTAACATGGTGTAATACTTCGACATAGTGTCACAGTGACATGGTGTAGTGTTTCCCTATAGTGTCACAGTGACATGGCGTAGTACTTCTAGATAGTGTCACAGTGACATGTTGTAATACTTCTAGATAGTGCAACATGGGTACGGCGTACTATTTCCAGACAGCAGTGTCAGAGTCACAAGGTGTAACGTTTCCAGATAGTTATCTCAAGGTGACATAGTGCAATATTTCCAGATAGTGTCAAAATGATATCGTGTAGAATTTCCAGATAGAAGTGTCAAAGTGACATGGTGTAATATTTCGAGATAGATTCACAGTGACATGGTTTAATACCCCAAGATAGTGTTGCAGTGGCACGGTGTTGTACTTCCAGACAATGTTGTCACAGTGAAAAGCTGTAATGTAACCAGCTAGCAGTGTCACAGTGACATGGTGTAACATTTCCAGATATTACTGTCGCCGTGACATGGTGTAATGTTTCCAGATACTGTCACAATCACATGGTGTAATATTTCCAGAAAGTGTAATACTGACATTGTGTAGTTTTCCCAGACATTATTGTCACAGTAACATGCGCTAACATTTCCAGATAGTGTCACAGTGACATGGTGTAGTATTTCCAGATAATGTCATGCTGACATGATGTAGCACTTCCAGATAGTGTCACACTGACATGGTGTAGTTTTTCGAGACATTAGTGTCACAGTGACAAGCCGTAATGTTTCCACAAAGTAGTCTCAAAGTGACATGGTGTAATACTTCGAGATAATGTAGCAGTGGCACGGTGTAGTATTTCCAGACACCAGTGTCACAGTGACAAGCTGTAATGCTACCAAATAGTAGTGTTACAGAGATATGGTGTAGTATTTCTAGAGTGCAGTGTCACACCGACATGGTGTAGAATTTCCAGATAGTGTCACAGTAACAGGGTGTATTATTTCCTGAGAGAAGTGTTACAGCGACATGGTGTACGATTTATAGATATAAGTGTCACAGTGACAAGCTGTAAAGTTTGTAGATTGTAGTGTGACAGTGACATCGTGTAGTATTTCCAGATAGTGTCAAAGTTAAATGGTGTAGTATTTTCAGATAGTGTAACAGTGACAGGGTGTAGTATTTCCTGGTAGAAGTGTCGCGCAACGACAAGCTGTAAGGTTTCCAGATAGTAGTGTGACAGTGACATGGCGTTGTATTTCCAGATGGTCTCACAGTGAGATGGTGTAATACTTCCTGATAGTGTCACAGTGACATTTTGAATTATTTCCTGATAGAAGTGTCACAGCGACAAGCTGTAAGGTTTCCTGATACTAGTGTGACAGTGACACCATGTAATACTTCCAGGTAGTGTTACAGTGGTATGGTGTAGTATTTCCAGATAGTGTCACAGTGACATGGTGTAGTATTTCCAGATAGTGTCACACTGACTTGGTGTAGTATTTTCATATAGTGTCACATTGACATGGTGTAGTATTTCCACAAAGATGTGTCACAGTCACAAGCTGTAATGTCTCCAGATAGTGTCACTGTGACATAGTGTAGCATTTGCAGATATTATTGTCGACGTCACATGGTGTAATGTTTCCAGATAGTTGTGTCACAGCAAGATGCGCTAATATTTTCAGATAGTGTCACATTGACATGGTGCAGTATTTATGGATAGTGTCATAGTGACAAGGTGTAGTATTTACAGATAGCGTCATAGTGACATGGTGTAGTATTTCCAGATAGTGTCACAGTGACATATTGTAGTTTTTCCAGAGATAAGTGTCACAGTGACAAGTCGTAACGTTTCCAGAAAGTAGTCTCAAAGTGACATGGTTTAGTGTTTCCAGATAATGTCAAAGTGACATGCAGTAGTAAATAGAGATAGAAGAGTCACAGTGACATGGAGTAATACTTCGAGATAGTGTCACAGTGACACGGCTTAGTACTTCCAGATAGTGTTGCAGCGTCACGGTGTAGTATTTCCAGACACTAGTGTCACAGTGACAAGCTGCAATGTTACCGGATAGTAGTGTCACAGTGACATGGCGTAGTATTTCTAGATAGAAGTGTGACACTAACATGGTGTAGTATTTCCAGATAGTGTCAAAGTGACATGGTATATTATTTCCTGAGGGAAGTTTCACAGCGACAAGCTGTAAGGTTTCCGGATAGTAGTGTGACAGTGACATGGTGTAGAATTTCCAGATAGTGTCACAATGACATGGTGTAGTATTTCCAGATAGTGTCTCAGCGACATGGTGTGAGATTTCCAGATACAAGTGTCACAGTGACATGGTGTAATAATTCAACATAGTTTCACAGCGACAAGTTGTAGTATTTCCACATAGTGTCACTGTGACCTGGTGTGGTATTTTCAGATAGAAGTGTCACAGTGACATGCTGTAATACTTCGATACAGTGTCACTGTGACATGGTGTAGTTTTTCCAGACACTAGTGTCACAGTGACAAGCTGTAATGTTACCAGATAGTAGCTTCACAGTGACATGGTGTAGTATTTCCAGATTGTGTCACAGTGACATGTTGTATTAGTTCCTGATAAAGGTGTCACAACGACAAGCTGTAAGGTTTAGATACTAGTGTCACAGTGACTTGTTGTTGTATTTCAAATTGGTGTCACTGTGACATTGACGTAATATTTGGAGACAGTACTGTCCCAGTGACATGGTGAAATGTTTCCATATGGAAGTGTCACAGTAACATGATCTAACATCTCCAGATAGTGTCACAGTGACATGGAGTAGTATTTCCAGATAGTGTTACAGTAAGATAGTGTAGTATTTCGAATAGAAGTGTCACAGTGACATGGTGTAATACTTCGACTTAGTGTCACAGTGACAAGGTCTAGTATTTCCAGATAGTGTCGTAGTGACATGATGCAGTTTTTCTAGATAGTGTCACAGTGTGTAGTATTTCCAGATAGAAGTGTCACATTGACATGGTGCAGCATTTCCAGATAGTGTCAAGCGACAGGGTGTAGTATTTCCACATAAAAGTGTCACGGCGACAAGCTGTAAGGGTTCCAGATAGTAGTGTGTCTTTGTCATGTTGTAGTATTTCCATTTGATCTCACAGTGACATGGTGTAATGCTTCCTGATAGTGTTACAGTAGTATGGTGAAGTATTTCCAAGCAGTGGCGTCACAATGCCAAGCTGTAATGTTTCCAGATAGTACTGTCACATTGACATGGCATAGTATTTCCCGTTCATAGGGTCACAGTGACATGGTGTAGTATTTCCAGATGGTCTCACAGTGACATGTTGTAATACTTCCTGATAGTGTTACAGTGACATTCTGTAGTATTTCCACGTATTGTTACAGTGACTTGGTGTAGTATTTCTATATGGTGCCAAAGTGACACCATGTAATACTTCCAGGTAGTGTTACAGTGGTATGGTAAAGTATTTCCGGACATTAGTGTCACAGTGACATGCTGTAATATTTCCAGATAGTAGTCTCACCATGACACGGTGTAATGCTTCCAGATAGTGTTACAGTGGTACGGTGTAGTATTTCCTGATAGAAGCGTAACGCTGACAAGTTGTAATGTTTCCAGATAGGAGTGTCACAGTGACATGGTGTAGTATTTCAAAATAGTGTCACTGTGACATGGAAGAAATATTTGCAGATTGTACTGTCGCAGAGACATGGTCTAATGTTTCCAGCCAGACTTGTCACAGTAACATTGTCTAACATTTTCAGATAGTGTCACAGTGACATCGTGTAGTATTTCCAGACAATGTCACAGTGACATGGTGAAGTATTTCCAGGTATTAGTGTTAGAGTGACATGGTGTAGTATTTGCAGATCCTTGTGTCACAGTGGCATGGTATAATATTGCCAGATGGTAGTGTCAGAGTTACATGGTGTAAATACCAGAAGCAAGGTTGTAGTTATTAGTCGTCTTATGGCAATTGGATCAACTAGTGGAAAAGCTTTCAAAGTGCCCCAAAATCTGCATGGAAAAAGTCAGTCCAAGTATCATTGTCACTCTGCTGCATAATGCCTGTTGACAACGCTCATCAACTAGACTTATTATAAATTGGATATCTACGGGACGTTTCATATATCAAGCAACTATGAACCAGCTCGTAGCAATGCTGTACTCTTACCAGAATTTTTCCTTTTCTTTGTTTGTTGGGCCTATCTTTCGTGGAAAATTATCTCTCATCGTCTTTTGAAATTGTCGTTAATACGACTGATTCTCTCTCAAGATCGTTGTTCTGAAAATATTTCTTCTCATTTTCCCGTGAGGCTAAGACATTGTAGGTCAAACATTTGTGAGTGAATAGCATGTCTATCCAAAAGGGAGGAATGGGATCCATTTTGAAATTATTTGCTAAACTTTACATTTGGTCAAAGGATAATTTTTGAGTACTTTGAAATGTCTATTAAATCTCACCAATAAAATTTTTACAAAAACGACACAAAAGCAGCCTAAAAAGGAATCAATTTCATACTTGCATGTAACTCTTAGGATTATCTACACCTTACCACCTGAACGTTTAGGACACTAGAGTAAATAAACACACAAAAACGCAGAGACTATTATCATAAAATGAAAAGACGAAAAATGCCAACACAAATAGTATAAATTTTATGCCAAGGGATTGAAGCTGATACTTAAATGACAAAGGAATGGAAACAGCGGTATAGAGCAAAACCTTCTGAAAATCATGTTTTTTTAGTCTCTTGTCTTTATCTGCTAGAGAACACGGGACGTTTTTACTGCTACTAATATTAAAGTAAAGAGTCTACAACCTGTAGATCTAATGACGGGCGTTTTAATTTGCATTTCAAACCTCCCGTGGAAGGAACATTTGCACTTCTTAATAAGTAAAGACTCCCTCGATTAATAAGCTAAACCAGTACAACAATGTTAATCTCCAAGCCTCCAAAAGGGTCTACCATTTGTATCTTAAGTATGATTTGAGGTTGATAAAACTGCAGCTCCAGAGAATAAAAGCTGTTTTGAAACTTACTCACCTGCACAAGGTTCATTGATGTATTTTTTATAATTGGAATGGATTTCAGCAATGCTTCCATGGTAAAGCATGGATTTAACATTCTTCTCAGTCTAGCATGTTCTTTTCCCCGACTAAATAGCAACGATGTTCCTGGGCCGTCATAAAGGACCTCCTTCATTAAAGATGGTTGAGCATAATTGGATCCGTTGGTGACTAGGATGTGTTTCACGTACTCAGGATTACTAACAGATATCTCAACCCTTCCCACTGTACAAAAAGCGTAAAAAGGTAGTCATTGCTAAATTATTCATCATTTGATCATATTGAAGACATAACATTGAAAAGCCATATTGTGAAAATATTAAGCGTCAAACACTCCTTCGACTATGAAACATGGCAAAGATAAACTGCAATGAATGGCAAGAAATGATCACCACACACATTGGATAGGGTCTATCAATAAAAGCAATACAAAATGACTACTATCATTAGCGAAATCTATTACTATATGTCAAAAAATGATAATTTTCAAGGGAGTGAGTCGGTAACTATAGAATATACGGCTTATAGAATACAGATTATACGATCTAAAAATGTAATGGTGAGTTCGTCAGCTCTTGGCTTAGTATCTTGTTAGTTTTATTAGACGTGGTTTCTGAAAGTTGGCTACATCCACTAATCTTTTCCTTATTCACAGATACTGTCATGGCGAGCACTTGTCATCATTTGTCACCCGAACCTTCCCGAACTTTTTGCAGACGGCACACTGCCAGACCTTCTGTATATTCTAGACTGTGATGACATTACCTGTCGTCAAATACGTGAAAAGTAAACGTACGCTCCTGCGTGTATGTAGAGAACTGTCTAGAAGTTTCCATTCCCGAATTTTCTAGAGCAGTTCCAAAAGCTATAAAAAGCGTTAGTCTTGCTAGTTGTATTAGTTATTATTTAGTGTTAACAAACATTGATTTCGAAATCCTGAGTTTGAAATAATTAGACTATCGTCTAAGATACAACAGGGATTTTTGGCGCAATTGACAGGATTCTTCAGCAACACTACGACAAAGACTCAAGTCAAAGACGACGCTCGTCTACCGGATTGGTGAAGATCAGTAACTAATACGATGTCAGAGACCGCCAAGATCATCAAACTCTTGCAGCAGCAAATGGCACAACAGAAGGCAGAGATGGAGGCTCAGAGGCAACAACAGCAAGCCCAATTGGAAGCCCAGGAACGCTAGCACAGGGAACACATGGAGCCATGCTCAAGATGCTGCATCCAGGAACTCAGGGTACCCATGTAGCTGCAGCCATGCCAATCCAGATTCCAAATATCCCGGATTTCAAGCCATTTGATTCCATTTCTGAACTCTGACCTGACTACCTGGACCGCTTCCATACCTTTGCCAGGGCACATTCCGTGTCGGACGGCAAGATGGCCCAAATTTTCCTGACCAACCAGTCCAAGGATGTTTACCGTCTTTTGGGAAACCTGGCCAACCAACAGACTCCGCCTAAAAGCAGCAACGATCTGATGATGGATTGAATCATCGATTTTATGAAGAACCAATATAACCCAAAGTGATTCGTCGTCCATGAACAGTTTAAATTCTGGAGCAACATGTGACAGAAACCAGGTGTAACACTCCAAGATCTCGCAGCCGGTATCCGTCAAGATGCCACAACGTGTGATTTTGCCTCAATCAAGGATGCCCAGGACGAAGCAGTCCACTCTCGCTTCATCTGTTCGGTTAACAACGAAGCCGTCCTCAAAGCCCTGTTCAAGGTCAAAGACGACGAGCTGGATTTTGCCCAGGCCATCCAAATTGCTATTGAAACAGAGGACACAGCCAAGGTTGTTAAAGAGACTATTCACGGTTTCAAGCCAAAAGCCATGCAAAAGGTCAGCTGACGCCCTAAACCCGAACCCAAAGGGAAAGGTTCGTCCAACAAAGATGCCTGTGGTGCCAAGAAGGTTTGTTTTCCATGCCTTCACTGTGGGGATAATGATCATCGAGCCAACAACTGCCATTTCAAAATATCAGAATGTAATTATTGCAGCATTAAAGGAAAGGGTTTGTAAGAAGAAAATTTCAAAAGAAAAATCTCTGGTCAAAAGAATCGAAGTGGTCAACACGATCTCCAACAAAAGATCCTTTCCAAAAATGGAAGTACCCCTCAAGATCCAAGGCAAAAGTGTCAATATGGAACGGGATACCGCCACCACTGGGAATTTTATTTCCAAGCAACACTGGGAGGATCTTGGTTGCCCACCTCTCAACGAACCCAGCTGGAGATTTCAATTTGCCAGCAAACATGATTTGCCAGTACACGGATCCTTCATAGCCCCAGCCAGGACCCAGGATACTGAAGCGCCACAGGAAATTGAATTCACTGTGTCGGAGATTCCTGATCTAAACCTGCTGGGAAGAAACGCCATCCGTGACTTAGGCATTTCACTTGATAAAGTTCTCGAAGCCACAGAACCATGTTATGCCGTTTTCAGCCATCTAAAACCGGATCTAAAGCTCCAACAACAGTGTCACTCCTTATTTTAGGAATTCTCCGACCTTTGGAAACCAGAATTGGGATGCCTCAAAGGTTTTGAGCTGGAAATCAAGTTCAAAGACAATGCTCAGCCTGTTTTCTGGAAGGCCCATCCTGTCCCATATGCTCTGGAATCTGACCTAGAGGAAGCTTACCAAAATGGGATTGTCAAAGGAGTCTGGGAGCCGACTCAATTTTCTGAATATGGAACCCCCGTAGTACCCATCAAGAAGGCACTGTTACCAGGGCAGAAGAAAGCCAAGCTACGTGTCTGTGGTGACTACTCTGTTACAGTCAATCCTCAACTGGAGGACCATCGTCATCCATTACCTCTCCCAGAAGACCTCATGCACAAGCTGGGAGGCGGTTACGGATTTACAAAGATTGATCTTGCGGATGCCTACATCCAGATCAAATTGGTTCCGAGCAGCCAACATCGACTGGCCCTCAGTACACACAAGGGTATGCTACTTCAGAAACGTCTACCATTTGGAACCTAATCTGCACCCGGGTATTTCCAACAAGTCATGGATCAACTCACCAAGTATTTACCATGAGTGGCAGTTTACTTGGATGATTTACTGGTAAGCGGGAAAGACTTGGAGGATCATTGTAACAACTTGTGGTGCCTTCTCAGACCCTTGGAAGATAATGGTTTCCATTGCCGGTTTGAAAAGTGCCAATTTGCTCAGCCATATGTTGAATATCTTGGGCACCTACTTTCCCATGAAGGAATTGCCAAGGGACCCAATGTCGATGCTGTTATCAACATCCCAGCACCCAAAGACGTATCCAGACTCAAAGCATTTCTGTGATCCATCCAATTTTATGCCAAATTCCTTCCTTCAGACCTGGCCACAATTGTGGCCCCACTCTATGCTCTGACAAAAAAGAATGTCCAATGGGCCTGGGAAAAGAAGCAGCAAGAGGCTTTCCAAAGGTTGAAAGATTTGCTCTCTTCCGAGAATGTCCTTGTCCACTTCAGCAGCGATCTTCCCCTGGGTCTGGCCTGTGATGCATTCAAAGTTGGGATTGGAGCCATCTTGTTCCACCGCTATCCTAATAACAGTGAGCGCCCCATTGCCAATGTTTCCAAAATGCTCACAGAAAATCAATAGAACTACAGTCAGATCCAGAAAAAAGCATTAGCCATCATTTTTGGGTTAAAGAAGTTCTACGAGTACCTTTACGGAAGGAAGTTCATTCTGGTTACCAATCATCGACCACTCAAGGCTCTGTTTGGTCCTGGCAAAGACATTCCTCTGCTTGCCACCAACCGCCTTGCCTGATTGGCTCTACTCCTGAGTCAATTCAATTACCACATTGAATACTGGAAAACTAAGGATCATGACAATGCCGATGCCCTCAGCTGCCAGGAAAGTGAAGGTGACACCAAGCTGGTCTGTGCAATACGGGAAATTAACGAAAAAGTGACACCTGCCGATCATGGTTCATTGGCCCGAGAATCCACCAAAGACCCGGTCATTTCTACAGTGCTGAGATTCATCCGTGAAGGTTGGCCACCCAAGAAAACTGATGAAGGCTCCAAAATGCAGCATTTCTGACAAGTCGGTGACCCCTTGTCCACCAGCAATGGCTGCCTTGTCCTTGGATCAAGAGTCATTATCCCTGCCAGTATGTGACGTTGAGTTTTGGAACTTCTACATGTCAGACACATTGGGATGCAGCAGATGAAGAACCTTGCCCACACCATCAGTCTACAGCCCAACATCATAATGATATTGAAGCCACTTGCCGCCAATGTTGCACCTGTGGTGAACACCAGAATGAGCGTGCTAAACCACCCATTCATCCTTGGATGCTCCCCGAAAAGCCCCAAACTCACCATTGATCTGCTGGAACAGGACTTTGACCACTTTGGATATACCCATTACCCTAGTAACGGATAACGCAACTGCATTTCAATCAGAGGAATTCAAAGGCTGGTGCAGGGACCATGGGATAGTCCATCTTACAGGAGCTCCTTATCATCCGGCTACTAATGGATCCCCAAAATGCCTTATTCAAACGTTCAAGCAGGCACTTAAAAAGTCCATCCTTCCTCCAAGGAAAGCCCTACAAGAATTTCTCATGCAGTTCTGTCGAATCCCTAACTCCACCAGATACTCCCGAAGTGAACTCCTGAACTCCTGCCAAATTCGGACCACACCTTGCTCCCATCTCCTGCCCACAAAGCACAAGGGAAACAATCCAAGGATACCAGCAAATCTCAGGGCCTGGAGCTAGTTTCCAAGGTCGTTTGGTCCTACCACGTCGGAGATCTGGTCTACGCCCTCTATTTTGGCCCCCAGAGAGATAAAGAAGGTCGTTGCATTCCAGCTGTGGTCACCAAAAGCAAAGGTTCTCGCACTTTCAATGTCCGAGTTCAGCCTAGCGGTCCCACATGAAGGAGGCATTGGGAACAACTGCAACCCCGCTACATCTCAGAGGATGATGCCGAGCCCGGGGATGCGCCAGTTTTGTCTACTGCTAATGGTTCCAGCACGGATTCGACTCCACCAGCTTTAGTGACTACACGTCATCCGTCCGAAGATCCTCCAGTCCCAGATGGCACAATGCAGACGAGGAAGACAGTCACTCAGAAGCTCTTCCAGAGTATGGCCGTCACAACCCACAGCGTTCTAAACGTCTCCATCAGCCAATTAAGAGGTTTACTCCTTTGCAGCATAGTTAATCAAAGGACTGGTTTGGAAACGCGGCAAAGTTCAAATAAAATTTCTATTGTTTAGGATTCGAGGTTGATTTCGGAGGTCACGTGTCATTGACCGTGCACACATCACATTGCAATTTCAAAACATTGACAGTGATCGTGAGCTCCTCTTCCATAAAGGCGATTTGGATTCAGTTCTACAGAAGCTAGCCCCTCTTCTTTAAGTCTAGAGAGATTTTTGAGCTCTTTAAAAGGCCTCTTTAAAACAAATTCAATTTGATAGATGCTTGACTTTCAACTTTTACAGGAGGAAATTTCTGCTTCAAGGCTTGATGATCGCTTTCTTATTTAGGGCATGTTGTTTACAATTGTGATCACTTCTTGTCAATCTAAACAACCGATGAATTTAGTACGCTCTGATCTTGACATTGGACTGAATGTGGCAAATGTATCAAGCTGCGTATTGCTATTTCAAGAATAGAATCCCCGTTTTATAAATGTGACACGGCGTACTCGGCATATGTGTTTCGTGTTGCCATTGTTGCCTTTATGAGGACTTCTTTAATATGATTAATCCTCGAATAAAACCCATCTCACCTTGAAAAATCCCCCAGCCTAAAGAATTATTTTGAAAATAAGGCCCTATAAAGAGAACTTATCTGAGTCATTTGCTAATAATCAGCTTCTTCCGAATAAAACAGCACAAAACCCATAATTTTTATTATTTGAAATGACACTGCAAGGGATAGATTACCTACATGTCTTAAGACGAGTGACAAAACAAGGAAAGGGATCAGAAATCAAAATGGGATTTTCGACCTGGACAAAACGCCAGACAGGTACTTATAATACAATACTTCCTTGAAAGGGAGCCCTTCTACTAAGCTGCCACCTCGCCTCCCCTTAACGTTTCTTTGAACGAATGCCCCTCCCACGTACCCAAGGCAAGTTGCAAACGATTAAGCACCGTCTTCACTCTATTTTGCTAGATAACCTGATTAGATTCAGAGGGATTTAAACACCCTTTATAAACGTTGATTTTTAATTGAGAGCCCCTTAAAATAAGCGTCTCCCCTCGAAGGGTGACTTTTGAATGAAGTATGGTACTCGTATAGTGATTCAGTTTCCCCCAAATTTCATTTCAAGCTCTCTCTACACATAAATTCCTAGGTTGAGGCAAATTGTAACACCCGTCTTTCTCTGGTAAAACTTGTTCTTCATTTCGTATAAAAGTAAACATCCGGAATAGATTAGCCACACAAAAGGAGGAATACATCTCAGTAGATTTACAGCTCTAAAAAGCAGCATCTAGTTTTTGCTTTGGTGAGTTTATATATAATTGAGAAACTAGAATAGTTCCTGTACACCATAAAAACTGATTATCAATTTAAATATGAATGAAATGATGGCAAAGAAATCGTTATTGGCTGATCAATTTTATCTGCCAAATGGCTCCTTTCCGGTAATTCTTTCGTCCTTCTAACTGGAGTAAAAGGGTCGGAGGGCCTCAATAGAACTTTAACAATACACTGTCTCTGCATACACTTACCCCTCCTGGAAGCTCCCACCAAAATATCGTATGCTTACGGGTTTTACTCCAGGATTGATGGTATCTGTCTAAAGATTTAAAATTTCTAACATACTTCAAACCTTTTTTGTATAATAGTGGGTGTGTTGACTGGCGTGCACAAATGTCTCAATTTACTTGGTCATAAATAACGCCCCGTTTTAGGATAGCCTCCCGTTTTGTAGTTACATAGATACTAAGAGAAAATACCAACTATCTTTCAGTTTAGGACTGGTATTGTACAGAAATCCATATCAGGTAAGCTTCCATAGGTCTGATGTCCTGTATGATCTACATTAAACTCCGCACAGTTATTGTCAGGCATTTGAAAAGAGACATTCTGAGACATATTCTCAGAGGCAAAATAAGTGCGAGGTGGCAGCGAAAGCCA
>JANTCA010063344.1:0-16376 GCA_024741275.1 Chironex yamaguchii | reverse complement strand
TTTTTACAAATTTTCAACCCCAAAAAATAAATCGAAAATTGACTACCCCCAAAAAATAACAGAGTATTTCTCAAACCCAAAGAAATAAGAAAATTAAAAATTTCAGACCCAAAAAAATAAGCCGAGCCTCCCTGTCAAAATTTTTTCAACTACACTCCCTGGGAAGCAAAGGAAGATTGGGTGCTCACTATGAGGACATGTCTATCCTTGTCAGTACTGAGGTTCGCATGCTGAGTCATGAACCATCTGACAAGATGATATTCTTCATCATTGGCATTTTGTGGTCTTAAGTCTCGTTCCAAGTCTACTGGACCATAATCATGAGGGGAGTAGCGTAAAAAACAAGCTGCCCCTTCCAGTGCCCCTTCTTCATTGATTAAAAGGTCTGCATCTTTATGTCCATATCTATGACAGAAAACATTCGTTATTTAGTAAGACTTTTTTATTGTGTTTATTTATTTGTTTGTATCCCCCAGGCTCTTGTCATTAGTCCCCCTGTCACGATCAAGTACGAGTATTATGTACCCAATGATGTCCAAACGGCGGATTTGAAGGTCAAGTATCAAACAAGAGTAGGAGAGTGGAGTGCTTGCAGCAAGCCATGTGCTGGAGGTAAGGGTTAAATCGTAAATACAGTCGTTTCCTAATGAATTCTTCCTTTACCACTTTGTGATTTGTTTTAAGTTGCTATACACAAGAATATGACTTGAATTATTGGGACTCGGTTTTGTAGTGATACGTCTACCAACATTGTCCGGTTAATTGGTTTGGACTGAGAGTGATAAAATTCACTCAGATCTTGGATCAGGGGGCGAAGGTTGAGTGTTGAAAACGTCTGGGGAGCGTCACGAACTCTCTCTTCTCCCTTGTACACAACAAAATACGAATTGTGTTAACACCGATAGAAAGTACGGAGTTGCAATACTTGGATCAACCACAGACTGTTCATTGACTTCCTGTACCTTTCGATGTCTGTGTAAAAAAGTAAACACGATTGAAGCTTGAATTCATATTCGTTACAAAATTGACTTTTTGTTTTTGGATTGCTGAAATTCATATATAGCTCAGTCGTTTATCCCTTCATCTTGCTGGCAACTGACGGAACTTTATTAAGGCGCCAAAGTTATCCGTTTTTAGCGTGTGTAAGGTTAATAAAATAAGTACGCTTGGATCTTATATTGCATGTTCTGGCTCGTTTAAGACATTGTCCCCCTTTACAGTGTTCAAATATGTCGTCTCCGTTGTCTCATTCCGTAGGTGTTCGACGTCGTCGTATTTCCTGCGAATCAGCTCTGAGCAACCGACGAGTTGCTCGATCATTTTGCGAAAAATCAACTCTTGCAGAGAAAGAGCCATGCAATACTCAACCATGTAACCCTGAGTAAGTTTTTTCTTTTTAGCTTTCTGTGTATAGTCCAGATTAAGAGGAATACATTTCATGCATTTCGCATGTATGCAAACGAGTTTCCAGTGCTTACGGCCAGTAAAAAATAATGCATATATTCAATTGCTCTCTCCATATTGGTTATTCTGTTTTCTATCAAAAGCAAGCCGAACGTTGTTGGCTATGGCAGTGGTTGAACTGCTCAATGATAGTCGAATGATAAGTACAAAATGTAGATCTTTTCTATCGCTTCGCTTACTGAGCTGTAGAGGTTGAAAGAAACTAGTGAAAATGTCTTGGCCGTCTTGATCTCTGTATGTTTGTCTGTCTGTTAGCAACTTTACCCAAAAGGTTACTATCGGATTCTGGCCAAAATTTTATCAAAGTGGAATATTGGCCAGAGGAAGAACCATCAACTTTTAAGAGTAATCCAGATAGCTGAAATTTGTAATAATAATAAACATAAATAACAATAAAAATATAAGTATAAATAAAATAAATATTTATGTGAATATAAATAAAAATAAGTTCTTGATAATAATACATTATCTGATAAAACTGCACTCAGGGAGAAAGGCCTGATGGAAAAGGCCCAGTTTCCATGACGCATGTTAGTAAAGCTCATTTCTGATAATGATCCCTTTATAGAACCCCTTACCCATCGTGTTAAAAACCCAGTTATCATGACATGTTTTAGTACAGCTCATTTGAAACTGGAAATCCCGCCTGAACGCATTGACCAGGCTGAGGTTTGCGCCCTTCGATTGCTTATAGTTAGACATGGTCCAAATCTAAGCTGTAATATTTTGGAGCGTGAAATGTTTTTTGACAGCGTAAGGCTTGTTCAAGACCACTCTATTACCAACGTCATTTCAATCAGCTCTGAAGCAACTTCCCGGAAAGGCGCATCTCCAGGACTATGATTTGTTGCCATTAAAGACCTCTGATAAGAATCACTGGTAAAAATAAGCTTCATAAAATTCGACAGTCCAGTAAGAAAGGGATCATGATAGGACAGCGAATATTTCCTTCTCTTCCCCAGTTTCACCCCACCCCCTCCTTAATCTTCGTATTTCCTTGGGTTTTGTTTATTTCTGACATGATCATCATAAACCATGTTTCATGATTTGTCAAATGCGTTTTTAAAGACGAAAATATGGTAAAGAATTCAAGGAAATGTGCTTGTACGTATCTCTTTCGTTACCTGCAACCATATTCACGAAACGTGGTGGGCGCAGTCACTAAATCCTGGTCAATTTTCTGACCCCATTATATGGACTTTGGAAGGATTGAAGACTAAGTTAAGTGCATCGCCCTGCATGGGAACGAACATACGGCAACCTCTTGTTAAGATTATGTATCCTTGGCATTAACTTCAAGTCTCAGAAGGATGATACTAAACCCAATTTAGGAGGCAAAAAATATTAAAGGGCAAACATAGCATCTGATAGAACAAAGCCATTGCTCATAATAGTTAACTTTTCCTGTTGCCTTATTGAAAGCATTTAGGCATTTATGTAAATCCTATTTACCTGATGGTCCTAGTATGGGGACTAACTTATAAGGATCCACTGGCACGAGAGTCACGCGTTGTAGATGGTAATCGACATTTGCTAGATGTGATGTCGACTGACTTTGAACCCGTGTAAGCGTCCACTGAATTGGAGATATTACTCCTATAATGCCAGTTACTCTTTACGTCAGTTGAAAGAGCATTGGCACGATAAGCCAGCCATATTTTTAGAGCTCCGACCAAAATAGCGTAGTTTTCATTCTATTATTCCCAACCGTATTTCTGTTGCCCCTGCAGATGGTACACTACTGATTGGAGCCCGTGCTCCACGTACTGTGGTGAAGGAAAACAAGTTCGGCGTGTGCATTGTGTACGTAGAATTGTCGGACGAGACATTCAGATGCTCAGGGATGGTTTTTGCCCTGGAGTCAAGCCATCAAGCATGAGATCGTGCACGTCTTCTAGGTCTTGCTCTAACTGGGTCGCTGGAAATTGGGGTGAGGTGAGGTGGTATTTTTGATATTAGATTTGTATCCATTAGTTTCCCCAAGTATACTGTTTTCTACAAAAATGAATACTAGTTATCATTTTTGCAAAGAGCATAAGGAAGTGGATCCGTACACAAGTCTTGACATTGTACAACCACATTCGTGAGATTTGGAACAAGTCTTCGGAGAGTGTTCGGTCTCATTCCTTTTCTGCCTCGCTGTCGTTCTCGCTTTTTATTCTTCGTGTTTTTGTAGTAGTTACAACAAAAGAACTTCCATGTGTTCGGGAATTTTCAGACATATTGCTGATTTCTTTGGAGGTGTACAGACCATGTAATATGCTTGGTTAATTTAGTTTTGTTTGTGAAATACTTACTAAAGCGGGTATTAGAAACATCCAGGAAATGAGAAAATTAGGAGAGTCCCACTAACACGCTCGAATCAATCAGTTACTGCCCCATTGGCACTGTATCGCTTGGTGTTTGCAGCTGCTGCAAAACTTGCTCTGATCACTCATTCCATACCACAGTTCTTATTTGCTTTCCAGTGTACATTGCTACTAGTCAGTTTCTGTTTGCTGTAAGGGTTTAAAACAAAAAGTTTACATAATGAATAATCACAACTGAAAGGCCAAGGCACTTATAAAGCACCGTTGCAACTTCTTCCGTTTACAGATTAGAGAGTCTTTCGTTCATATTGTAGGTACAATATTTGTATGGAATAGGAAGACAAAGATTTTACGCAATCACTTTGGGTTGGGCTTGGGTTTGAAGTTGGGTATATTGTAATAGGAACGCACCTCCTGTATCGGATCCATAAATAATCAAAACGATGTAAACAGAGTTTGCATGTTTGTTAAGTTTTACAGAAGTGAAGTTAGGATTGTGATGATTCAGGCGTCAACGTTGGAATGAGACCTGTGTTCGAAGCTCTGATGTTCAAAATCATGACTTGCCATTTGTTCATTACACAAAAGTGCCCTGTCTATTTTTATCTGGAATTGATTTAACAGCCCAATATCAAAGTTTGTTTCTAAGGCCAACCGATTCCAGCGCGCACAGCTGTAAATGGTTTCATGTTTTAGACTAAAAACAAATCTAAATTATGAGCAGCAAAATTGCTCGGTGTCGTAAATTATCCGACTGCCTAAGACCGCTAGCCCAACAGAAGTAATATAAGGAAAAATTACTACTCATCTCTTAGGACTGAAGCTATACCTAAGTGAACCAAACTAAAAACAAAGTGATTATCATTCATGTTTCGTTTGCAGTGCTCACAAACATGCAATGGTGGATATCAAATAAGAAGTGTTGTGTGCAACAAAAAAAGAAATGATGCAGAAAGCTGTAAAGAAAGCGAGAAACCCTTGGATCGAAGGGCCTGCAATACTGAATCATGTGACACGCAATGGGTTACTGGAGAATGGAGTGAGGTTTGTTAGCATGTTGTAAATGGTAGTATTACCGTTTACATAATTAAAATTATCTCGGTGTACCTTCTACTATTACTTCAGGAAAAGGAATTCACTTTTCAATTTTTAAAGCAATTTAATTTAAATTGTGAATTAGTAATATTCCAATTGGTCCCCGTAATTTTTGAACGACGATTTTAGTGATCTTGGCAAGCTATATTAATCATACGCTCAGTTTTTCCGGCTTTA
Source organism: Chironex yamaguchii (assembly GCA_024741275.1). Taxonomy (NCBI): domain Eukaryota; kingdom Metazoa; phylum Cnidaria; class Cubozoa; order Chirodropida; family Chirodropidae; genus Chironex; species Chironex yamaguchii. Next base: position 11,331 of record JANTCA010063344.1, on the reverse strand, counting down.
AGTTAAGTCGATCATGCTAGTAACTTGCATGTATGATTACGCAGTACTTGGTAAACGAAAGTTTCTTCTAATAGACCGTATTCTTAATTGCATGTGAATGGAAAGGAAATTTGCTAATAAATAAATCTTGTCTAGTGTTGATAGAGCATCTGCTGCTAACTGATGAAACAAGTCGTGTAACGGAAGTCGTTTGTAAATCTTGTGTGTTAAGTGTAAGTGATTTGGAGGTATCTAAAAGTGGATGGTATCAGCTAAACACACTATAAAGCCAAATTTTATGGCGATGTGTATATCAACACTTCAAATCTCGTTGTAATCATTATTTGTTTATCGATAAGCTCTTCGGCTGAATTTCACATCGAGTGTCTTGTTATGCACGGTCTTTATGCATTGGTTTCAGTGTTCAGCAAATTGTGGAAAAGGAATGCGAAGTCGACAAGTAACTTGCAAAAATAGACAAGGAAAGATCTTTGCCAATGGCGCCTGCAATATAGCAAGGAAACCAAGAGAAACCGAGGAATGCCAGGTTGCGGGACCTTGTCCACCTATGTGGCATGCAACGCAGTGGAGTAAGGTAAAGAACAGCTCTGTATTTCTCGATTAAAGCTTTATTGCTAGCAAAAACCGTTAGCTTAACACCGCGATGTTAGTTCAACCGACGACATGAATTGAGAGGCTCGGGTTGCTTCATATAAGGAATAATATTTGCTTGTCATGATTACTATTTGACTACACAATTTTAATGCATGTACTACGCGAGGTCTGAGCTAGTGGGAAACTAGGATTATTCCATTTGTATCTAAAAAATAGTTGACTCCGCTCAAAGCCCTGTTATGCCACATGCGTCCTAGTTTTCGTAAGGTCCAAGAAAAGTGAGCTGTCTTAAGAAAATTATTTTGTGATATTTATATAAATTTGATAAAATTTAACATTGATGACTGAGCTTTACGTTGGAATGATACATCGGTTCGTGTCCGAGGGTGGCGAATTAACGCATTCCCTTGTGGAAGAAATTGTTTGCATTCAGAGAATGGTAGTCACTACGATTGTCACTTGAAATTAAGTAATGCTTTACTTTCACTTGCATAATTCCATGTGTTTACATTTCTCTGAAGATGTCAGTAGTTTTTGACGAAACGTAAGGACAAAACCATAGTTAACCTGAAAGTCATGGCTCTTACTTTTAGAATGATTATCTTGGTAGTCATTTTTATTAGTAAATTCCATATGTGTTGTAGTGAGCTACATAAGTCATGTTTTCTTGTTTGTAGTGCACGAGGAAATGCAGCAATGGGTATCAGATGAGGACGGTTTTCTGTGCTGAAAAAAATGGGAATTCGCTGAATATTGTCAGCAGTAGTTTGTGCAAGGAAAGCTTTAAAATGCCCAAAATAAGGAAATGTAAACAGCTTAAGCCCTGTTTTGCACAGTATTTCACCTCTCCTTGGAAGAAGGTGAGTGAATATCATATGTTGATTTTAGCTGGGTAACAAGTGTTTAAGGGTTCATTGAATTATTTGTACTTCTCGCATCACCAATACAGATGATTTTATTTCTGTTTATCACGAACCATTGGCATTCAGCTTGTGCCAGGGTTATCTTTTCTCCTTTGCTGGTCCTACTTGCTGTGATGGACAGAATCTGGCCGTCTCATCCAGTTTGGTGTTGCCTGGTTCAGTCTTAGAAAGATATTTCGTTAAATCGTCAGACTATCTTATGTATCAGCAATACGATATGGTAATAATGTCGGACACATCTTGTAGATTATAGACGACACAATTTCTGACAAGAGACCATTTGCTATGTGGACATTGTCTATTGTAGATGCCTGTCATCTGCCTTCCATTTGTTTATTTCAGTGTTCGGCTTCTTGTAACGGTGGATATCGCTTACGAGTCGTTCGCTGTTATGCAGATTCCGAAATCGATTATTCTGAACGTGCATGCGCAAAGCTGAAAAGGCCTGCCGGTGCTGAGATGTGTAATACAAAACCCTGCCCAGGGCATCAGAACGGTAAAGATATTTTAGAATATATTTGAGTTCATTTGTTTAGGTGCCAAATTTGACTATTGTGCGCTGTTTCTTTTTTCGTGTTAACGTTTTTGTTTTTGGTTTCTCTGCTACTTCCGTAAATTTGAACTTTATGTTGCAAAATACAAAATTTTCTGTTTAGTCAGTGTGATGTAGTAGTACTGCAGATAAAGTTGAAAGAGATGAGCAATTGTCTGCATCTTTGTACTTGTGGATTATTGCAGGTCGTAAGTACTATGACCTTTAAATGAGGCATACTTGACAGGGAAATTTAACATGTCATGTTTCATCGATATTGTCGATGTTGTGTGGATCCGTATATCCTTTGAAAGGGCATTGATATTAAAAACTATGAAACATATTCTTACCTTTTCCCCGATATTGTCATTGTATAGATAAGGGATTCGTTAGGTGCTATTATGTTCATAATAGGCCTTACAAGACCATTACCTAAAACGGTAATGGTTATACGGTTTTTGGTATATGTGTATATTTATACGTGTGTGTATGCGTGTGAAACACGCAGACACAGTAAAATGCAATTTACGACTTTCCCCTTTCCCCACCAATGATTTCCGGTTGTGATACCAAGGATTTTAAATTTTGTTCCACGCGTTTGTATTAAAATGCCACATTGGTTCGAGTCCTGGCGTGTGGTGGTTGCGAGTTCGAATCCCCCGTTCGCCGCTTAGTACAGGTATTGTGATAAAGCTTCACTCTTTACAAATATATATAGATACATTAATAGTCCCATTAAAACATTAATACATTTCTAGCCTCATATTCTATTGTTTTATATTTCTTCTCTTTTCAGTTCGTCCAACAGTCAAAGTTACAGCTGCACCAACCCGTCCAAAACCTATAACAGGTAGCCCTGCTGTGCCAGCAAGGGTTATCAGCATAACAGGTCCACGTAAGTGTTATCAGTGTACTTTTCACATGTTCTTTCAACTTCAAACGTGGAATGTTGTATGGAAGTAACTGACAATGCTTAACATCCGGTAATGAGTTTAACAGCCAGGTCCCTTGCAGAGCGATGACATTATTTTAAATAAGTACTGTGTTACCTCTCCTGATAAGCAGCCATTCGTGAATAACATGTCATTATGACAACCTGAAAAGAGGGAGAGAGTAGATAGGTCATCAAGTAACAACAAATTTAACATCAATCTTTTCACTTTTTGCATGAATATTGATGGAGCCACCGTGACCTACTAGAAAAGACGACGATCTTGCAGGCGAGAGACAGCGAGTTTGAATTCCTTGTAACAAAGACAAGGACTAATGTTAGGAGAAGGCAACACGAGTCCACTCTCAAAAACAGCTCCTTCCTACTGTAACCCCGGTATGGGAATCAGTTACGATGACTACGTTACTATCAAGCAAACTAGGATACGGTCTTTCCTGGTTATGAAGCTTAATTTTAGTCATGAAACCTAAAAACTATATTTCGATTGTGATGTATTGTTATTTCCTATGCATTCATGACCAATAAGCCCGAACAAATCAGTTGAACAAAATTTTTTCTGTGATGGGATTCCTCGACCGGTAATTCTGCTATACTGATATTAAAGTTAGGATTTGCGCGGGATCAATTCATACTAGATCCAGTTCTGTGTTATTGAATTTTGTTCCAATCCAACTTGAGGCGATATTTACACTTGAAATTGGTTTAAAGAACTTTGTCGGCGAATTCAACACAAATAAAGAATGTGCCTTCGCCAGCAATGGTTTGGTCCTAGTGCGGTAGATTAAATACGGATTGTTTTGGACTGGATTTACAAACTTTTTGTTTCGAGATTGCTTGGTGTCCAAACTATTTGAGACCTTTTTGCCGTTTACCCTAATGAATAGCTTCATTTACCAGCATTTGTCGTTTGTTTACTGAACGAAATTCATGTTAATTGTTTCTGGCCAGAATACATCGTTTTTGCAGTTTTTCATCAAATTAGCTGCCATGTTCGGTTCGCTGGACATTTTAAGGGTGAATTGGATACCATGTTTTTCCACAGATAGGCAGTCAATTTTGCTCCTTTGAAATTAAATAATACCAGGGCTTATAATCATTACAACAAAGGAGTCGTAAAAGCTAAGAGTGGAGATAAGGAACTATAGTTTGTACCACAGTCTAATTCTAATGAGGATGACTGTACATTATTTAACTGAAGAGAAGACAACCTTCTTGCAAAATGAACTGTTAGACATGTTCATAAAACATGTTATTTGCCATTGTGGCTTTAATGGTGCATACCGATACATTCTATGAAATGTAGACTGAGTATACTGGGTAAATTACTAATTATCTACCAAGATTTTGAAAGAGGAAACCCTCTTCGATGAAAATTTAAGCATTTTTCTGGTTACCAAGTACCAATTGTATACGGTGATTGCTACCGATATGAATGCTGCTAATTGTTCATGCTTTTGTTCATGCCATGAACATCATTCACTGTTAATTTCCTTGCGATCAATTTGGTTGGAGTCTCAAAACGTCATAGTACCCAGACAACTAACGAGTTACCAGTAACCATTTTGTACTTGCTTTGTCTCGTCGTGGTTTGTAGTTTGTTTGATTCGTTTCTCGGTTCTGTAAGGTTAGATGGAGGCATGGGTGCAACTGTATACTGAATATATGGTCACAGCGCAGAAACACATTCTGTAGCTTTGCGTTATCTCCCTTGTTTTGTTTCGATACGGAATAGGACGCATAAATAGTGCTCCCGGGCATACAAGACCACAAAAGCTGCGTAAACCAAAATGCTTATCGCCTATTTCTTGTCTCGTCGTTTCCAAACGGAGTTGCGCGTTACGTTATAGAATGATTCCTGGCTAATGATTGCTTTTATCAAATACGCTCTAAGCATGAAAACTGCAGTTTTTTGGAAGTGTTCCAGTAAAATAAAGTCTTATCAAGCTAAGATAAGTATATAAGCCAGTCCATACAGATGTAGTCGACGACACTAGAGAGGTTTCTCCTCGTCTAGGCACTAAATTCGTAATGTCCATGACTAAATACCTACAAACGTTTGCCAGTTTACGTTTGCAAAATTCACCGACAACCGCACAAGCCACAAAAGGAGTAAGCATGCAGAAATTTTCTGAGGCACAATTAGTAAGTCATTGATAATTCTTATTCAATCTTTTATCATAGTGCTTTCGGATGTTGCCTTTTGTGTTCTGTTGTACTTAAATCGAAATAATTTTCCAAATGTTACTCGATATTTTGCTAGGTTTCAGGGGATAATAAAGAGGTTGAACATTACTAAGAGAAATTCTTGCAGTTTTTGTCGTTGGTGTTCAGTGCGTTCTTAACTGAAAGGAAAAATGCCAAGGTTGTATAGTAGAGCCGTCGAGCAGAAGTTTAAATGAATTCATGAGATTAGGGATATGAGATTTTGCATAAGATAAACCAGAACAATGGAGGTTACTAGATACGTATTACCTGGGGTTTGGCTTAGGGGTTCCATTTGTGATCATTTATCATTTATCTTATCTAGGATCACTTCAAACTGGAGAGGCGGCAGATTTTATTTGCAATGTCTTTGGTGAGCCAAAACCAGTTGTAACGTGGACCCTGAACAGTTTTCCCATTCGTAGTTCTGATCCACGTTTCCAAATGCTGTCTGAAGGACGTTCATTGACAATTACTGAAGTAAAGCCAGAGGACGAGGGACTGTTAACCTGCTATGCCAGAAATACAGCTGGAAGTGGAGCAAAGAGTGAGCGCCTACAAGTAGCAGGTGAGTTTCTTGTAGTTTGGGGGTTAACAAAACTCGGCCAAGTCAATCGACCCGTGAAAAGTAGTCTGTGGGTAACTAAATCGTCACTATTATCAGTTGTTATGACTTATTAATCATTGCAACCCACACCTGAACATTACTTGTACAGAGTGCTGTTAGTAGTATCATTGACAAATTGGTGTGAAAGTATAAAACACGATATCAAATCTAACCAGTCGTGTTTGTAACAGTCCATGGCACACTAGTGGTTATTGAATGTCATCAACGCAAAATAATAGCTGCCAGGGGCGTGTGGTGGATAACTGACCTAAGCTTAGTACAAATGTAAGCCATAGCATTCTACAAAAATCGTCATATTTAAACCAACGTCCAATAAGTAATTGAGGAATTATTAATGCAGCAATTGTTACTGAAAAAGGGGGAACTGAAACTTTCATTAGGCTCCCTCTCATCTTTACCAGCTCCAAGGAAGAAGCAGCGAATGAGCCAGCAAAAGCTCAACATTTACTTTTATTTTCAGTTCTGGCCTCTTTTCAATGTGGGCTAAATTTGTATAGCACTCCTTCGGCTGTTTTTACTCGCGACTTCACTGGAAGTTTGTTTGGGCAAATGCCTACAGTCTACTGGCTTTTGGTGGATTTTTATTGTTCAAGGTGTACGCTGGACTTTCGTGAGCCTAGTTTTACGGACGTAAACAACGTGATGCAAACTTTGGCTATAATTTTTGCAGGGTGTACTGCGCACGTATAGCGCACCCAGAGGATATTTCAAATGAAATTGTCTCTTTGTGTCTTGTTTTCCTTGATTGAATAGTAACTGGTAAGTAGCCTCTTCATCTCACCTCTACGTTGCTGCTAAAGTTTACTATCAGTATTCAGTCGACAACACGTATGCATGCATTCAATGTAGAGCACTGGTATCAAACTGAAATCCAGCGGGCGAACATGGTGTGTTGTCGCCCAAAAAAGTGAACAAGTGAACAGAATCGAAGATGACATGACTTACTGATTTATTGTCGCTCAGTTACTTGTTCTGACTATCCAGGACCTCTACAAGAATGCATAGTTAGGGGAAAACAATAAATACTTCTAAACTTCCTTTAAAGAATATAATAGGACACTTATATGATAGCAAAGACTATTTTAAGGAGGCAGATGTTGTCAATTTAGGAATCGTATTCTCACCCTTGCATTTTTACGACTTTACCCCTGCATAAAATTATTGTAATTTTGTTCCTGATTTTTACACAACGTTCTAGTACGTTTTTCTTACAAGGAGTATAGTATTGACTGCTTGAATGCATTGTGCTCTGAAATGTGACGAGATGTTTTAAAAGAGATTTTTTCGGGTAGATGTTTCGTTTATTCTCTTATTGCTATACCAATTTCGAGAGTATATGATGCAGTAATCGTAAGCATTTAAAACAAGGATCTATTTATTGGTTTATCAATTTCATATTTCTAGCCAAGCCAAAAGCATCATTGTATCCCACTAGACAGACCTCAAATGCTGGCAATGCACTTACAGTCACGTGCAGAGTAAGTGGAAGGCCAGCTCCACGAGTACAATGGCGCAAAAATGGTGTCCCATTCCGAGGAGAAAGTAGTGGAAGAGTTCGTCTCGGAACTAACAATATCAGTTTCCGTTCCACTGTACAAAGTGACACTGGCACTTACGAGTGTATTGCAGAGAATAATGTTGGAAAAGCTACTGCCAGAATGGCACTTACTGTTGAAGAGCGTGAGTTTGATGTTGTCTTTGGTTGCTTTACATTGTTTTAATCTTTCACCCTTTTTGTATTTCTTGTCATCCTTTTGGATAATGATTGCCCTCAGCTGTAACGCAGAATATAGTTGTATAGCTTGCAAGTTGGTGTTAGAAAGCAGAAATTGTCATTATTCATGGAAGACAATGTTGACGTTTAAGGTTTACGAAGAAACTAAAAACTATGGACCTGAACAAGTGTGTATGGATACACTGACACCTTAAATTTCTGAATTAGTACATCTACACCTAGTCTACATACGTTGTAACTGTGCGCCTGCTCCTAGGAGGCTCCATGATCTGTCTCTCAATATCCTACGTGTCCTAGATGCTGATTACATGAAAGGGGTACATTCTGTTTGAACGTTGAACTTCATCCGTTTTCATGTGCTCTTAACTCCTTTTTAGTCATGTCATGTATACAAAACCAATCAATCGATTAAAAAGTTGCAACTTACTTTAACCAATTCTCCCTTGTTCAACATCTGTTGTTATGAATTTACGCTCTATCAGCTTGAGAAAATTCCATTTATTGTTTGGCTCAAAGATGGAAGTAATAGAAAACACGTTTGTGAATATGTTGAACTGAGAATAAAGGGGAGTATGACTTTTACTTTACTCTGGCGTATTATCCTAGGATGATGTTTTTGCTCTCCTTCCTTTACCATGTTATTTTGAGCGTTCAATTTTGAATATATCTTCGTCTCTTTTAGGACGTGGAGAAGAGTGTGTTGACAGATCTGCAAATACAAATTGTGTTCTAATCAAAAGCATCGGATTTTGTTCTCATTCCTATTATTCCAAAGTTTGCTGCAAGACCTGTACAAGTTAAAAAGTGTAGGGAGGAAAATTTACATTTTACGTTGGTTTTACCCGGTACAGATTGATGAGGAGCCATTGTATTTTACTTTTCTGCATAGAAACTTGTTTACACAATTCCACGTATACTTTTGGTTGTTGCCAAAAAAAGGTAGCACAATCCTTTGTTGAGGTCTTCATTTGAATTTTTAGCTGATTGTGCAGCATTTGCATTCACTTATTGGCTCTTTGCTGTTCTCTCTTTACCGTTTCATCTATTTTATGCTAACGTTTTAAAATGTGTCCGGGGGTGCTAAAGGAGGCGGTGGTAAAGGAAGCATTAGTGTTGATTCTGAATTAACTTGGTTAATTCGATGTTAACGTTATTTTTCTTTTATTTTTGTTATGCATCGTTGGGTTTTTAACAGCATTACCTTGTTATAAGCACGACATTGACTTGACGACATTTCCACCTTCTACAATGCCTAAATTGTACGTTTACCCCACTCCCTAAGCTATCAAGAAGTGTGCACTTAAGCAACGACGTTACTAAAACAGAACTGCTGTTATCGCAGTTTATTTCGCGTATTATACTACTTTAAAATTTGGGGTATTAATTGATTTTCCCTTACGTGATCATGACTCCAGCACCGATACATATCCGTATAATTTTCGTAATACGATGGACTTTGTAGCGTTTGCTATAGTTTTTGCTCACATTTCGGGTTCCTTCTGAGTTATGATGGCCTTAATGGCATAATCCCTCACTGCCTTCAGGGTAGACCAACATTGCTGTTAGATTTCTCGCGTGAATTTTGTTTTGCCTTTAAAACTGGAAGCTGCTGTCGGCTGATAATGATAACTACAACGCATAGTATTTTATTGACAAGTATTTTCGTATATTATCAAACTTATTTGTAACATTTTGCGTAAACTGTTTACAACGGTGGCAAGCTTAGTAGTTGTCGTTATCGGTTGGTCTTAGCCTTGCTTCTGCTAGAAGTATTATGCAAATATTTCTGGACAGTTGCCCTATGACTGAATGTGCTAACAGACCGTCAACTGATGGTTTTGACCGGAACCCTATGGATCTGAACGAGGTTGTATTGCGTTTAATCAACAACTGATGTCTATTCGAGGCCATATTTAGTCGATATGTACTAACTTGATGAACTGGCAAGTTGTGTTTGTTTGGTAATTAGTTGTCAGTTTATTTTGCCCTTGATGTACGAATATTTGATGGGTAGTTTATGAAATGATACTCAACAATATTTCTTGGGAGAGCAGCTTGAAAGATGGACGTCGACTAAATAACTTCTATCAATTACTATGCGACACCGTCTGGCTCTATCTCCCATTATATTGGTTTCTTTAGTAATACATTACATATTTTTTTGGATAACATAAAGGTGCATTTGGAGCGATTGTTATTTTTGGAAGTGGTATGATTTTTATTGTATCATGTATTTATGCATAGGATACAAGAAAGTAAGTCACATAGCTCAGTAATACTAGTAGCCCGAGTAAAGTAATACTCTTACAAGAATGACTGGCTTATGTGAAACTTTTGTTAGGAATATTGGACAGAAGCTCAAATTACCATTGTAGTCTGTTGTATACAGCAACAAGTGAAATATAATAATTTTCTATTACCAGTTAGTCTCTTATTGTGTGTCCTAACATGGATGTCTACATTATAGAATTGAGGCTACTTAGATTGCCAATTCTCGTTAGGAATTACAAATATAAAGTTGCTCTTACAGTAAGTAGTACAACATACAGGACTCATTTTCAGTCTGTTGTGCTTCATACGATTTGGTGAGTCCACAACATAAACAGCACCATGTCTCATTTGTTCATGTATCCCATATTCAATATGAACTCCATCTTGTGAAAAAGTTCGCCCATTATTCTGCACAAAAACACAATTAAATTGATAAGAATTGTTTTAAGTACCTTTTCAGAAGATGGAGTTCCTAAAAATTATTAACCCTTTCAGTTTTAGGAAAGCGCGAAGATAAAATTGCAACCCTATTTTGGCGTCGGTCAGCTCAAGTACGGTCCCACAGTGTGACGTTTGCCATAGCAACCATCCGCTTAGCAACAGGAAATGGTTCGTACAAAAACGTTAATCAATGTAAGCAACACCCTAAGGGCTCAGGACTGCTTTCAGAAGCAGGGGTTTCATGGACTTTATATGTTATTTAGCATAAGTAGGGGATAAATTACAACGTGTAGATACATTTTAGGTAATTTGTAGATTTTTATCTCGAGTAGGTGTTTGCAGACTGGCGTCCTTGATATACATTTGGTGGGTTATCTATTGGACTATCTCATCTCATTCCATTTGGGAGAATGAGTAATAAAGAATAGCATGATAATAAAAGAAAGCAAGATTTTCATCACATTTTCTGTTCACGCTGTTCACTACTTTGTTGAGGAGTGAAAATATCACTTCAACCTAACTTGTTTCTGGCAAACGTGGCAGATTCCGGTTGCTTACTTTAATCAAACCCTTAACTTGGGTCACACAATATTTCTCAAAAGGTTAATATGTCACTGTTTGTATGTGACAAATTGATACTTATATGATAGATGACAGTGAGATTGACAGGAAACATGTGTCCTTTTCTTCTAATCTCTAAACTTTAAGTAGGCAGAGGGGTTTTTTAGCCTAAAATAGTAATCATTTTGAGCTTTACAAAAAATGTATGCATTTGTACCTAGTTTTCCAGAGTTGGTAGTCTAGAGAGCTATAACAGTCCAGGGGCATTAAACAAAGCTCCTAACACTTGCTCTGGTCAAAACATTATCTGCTCTCAGGTTTGTTAGAACCACATGGCAACAGTTGCTATGTTTACACGTGGTTTGTGACGTAATGACTGTGGCAGCATTTATTTATTTATTTATCTATCTATCTATCTATCTATCTATCTATCTATCTATCTAACTATCTAACTATCTATCTATCTATCTATCTATCTATCTATCTATCTAT
>JANTCA010063333.1:0-16378 GCA_024741275.1 Chironex yamaguchii | reverse complement strand
CAACAAACATCAAATTAATGACACACAAGGCTTATAAACAACAAACATCAAATTAATGACACACAAGGCGTATAAACAACAAACATCAAATTAATGACACACAAGGCTTATAAACAACAAACATCAAATTAATGACACACAAGGCGTATAAACTTTTTAAGAATAAGCACAAATTAAAGCTCCTTACATTCTGTTATTCCATTCAGTCTTAGGGAATCAAATAGTGTGGCATACTCCTTGCCCTGAAACGGATAAAATGGGAGATGAACCTTGAAGGATTGGGTTGAAAAATAAATGTCAAAGAACAGCAGTTCCCTCGTGAAGGTGTTTTATTTGATCTGTAAATCTGTGTATAAAGGATCAACCAAGTCACATCCGGGCTTCTGCTGCAATGCACTTCTCATCGCCGTCTATTGGCAGCATCACAAAGGAAACAGAAAGGAAATACAGCACGAATAATTCATCTTATCTTATTTTGCGTTACTTATTGCAAATCACGGTGTCAACGTAAATACTACTTTTATTTAGTTTTATAATAGTCTTATGGTAATTTCGGTACAAGACCTCCGAACTACGTAAGACTGTCTGTGTACGGTCATGGAATACTGATATGAGGCAGTTAGCGCTACAACTCACCAGGATAGACTAGACAATAGGGGAAAGTGTGCTTTATGAAGTAAGCGGAAACTGTCTGTCTGTTGTCTTGGTTTTTTTTCTTCCAAGTGATTTTCCATGGATATTTGGATTGTCGTAAGTTACTGGTGGAAGGGTTTTGTTATGTTTCAAGTTGTCGCTTAAGAATCATGGTTGGATTGGGACAGTAGTTGCAGACCTGATTTAAGGGAAGGATATTCTGAGAGTGAGAGTTAAAGAACAGAGAAAATGCAGTTGGTGGCCCACAATTATTTCCGATCAAAATTGTACACGGTGGCATTCCTTAACTAAAACCATGATCAGACAAGGAAAATTTCGTATGGTCTAAAAAATGCACGAATGAAAACTATTCTTACCTCGAGCGTCGTCAGAAAAGATTTTGCCTTCGGCAAGCTGCGGGAAAGTAAGTTTACGACGCAAAGATTAATTTGAAAAATAGAAAAATAATGTCCAAGAAACCTTAAACTGTGAGTTATGACCTTGACGGGATTAAAGCATGCCTAATAAATCAGAAGTAAAACTCGAAGAAGGAAAATTCATTTCCAATTCTACACTTAGTGTCTTGAACGTGTCCTGAATAAAGATAGATAAAACTGAAGATCGTGACAGACAGTCAGAGAAGTACGTTTATGTATGGTTTTATATCGGCTCTACTTCACTTTCTATCATTTGCTAGTTTCCATTTGAACTATATTTCCATAATACGTTATCAATATCCTAACCTAACAAGTCCTAACCTGGACAGTAAAATGCAACTTATTATTTTTTTATTCCGCTTTTATATCTTTCTCACGTTTTCTCTGAAAATGCAAAATAAAAGTACTCACAAGAAGATGCAAGTTAAAATAGACAACAGAGAACAAGTTTAGATGGGATAAACTCTTGGTTATCTTTGCTTATCGGGCTTTTTAATATTGGAAGTCCATCTACCAACGGGCATCTATACCAAAAGGGCGTCAATGACATAAACATAGTATAGCAGGCGAAGTATTCAACTAATAATCGTTTATTACTTAGATTACCATTGTTACTGTAATATGCTATCCTTTCCTTCTAAAAATAAGATTTAAGCAGCTTATCACCTATTTTAATTAGTGGAGTACTGTAATATAGGACACCTTAAATCAAAAAACTAACGGGACCCAATCAAAAAGGCCCCCGAAGGACCCCAAACATACTTTTGTGTGTGCTTTTTGATAATACTGTGCTAAAAGGGTTCCAAAAGCCATCCCCAAACCTCTTATCAACAAGTGTTGCTATAACAATACTGGATTCATTTATGTTCGTTTACTACTTTATCTAAAACTGTGAATCAATGAATGATGAATACATATGACGTATAAGAGAACTAACTTTGTTGTAAGCAATGAAATATTAATACAAATCGTGATAGTATTATAAAAGTTTGCAATACTTAATGTTATATAAACTGTATGATATGGAAGCGCATACAAGGTCAGCCACAATTAAGACCTGCTCTTATCGCGTCACAAATTGGTGCAACAGACAACAGTAACATCAGTCTGATAAAAGCCATCAAAACTAGAGTTGCGAGAAACTGTTACAAGGAAACTTGAAGCAGTTGACACCACAAATTTAGATATATTTACCAATCTGGTAACCACGTTCAAAGAAATTCAAAGTATATCGAAAAATTTACCTCATAAACCATGTCACTATAGTTTCCCAGCAAGGAAAAACCTTCAATTAAAAATTAGAGTGTTTTACTAATAAAAATGCTATAACTCTCGGGCCTTAGAGCTTTCACTACGACAACACATACTGTACATATATTATTGACGTCATAACAGATATCTATCCCATTTCCAGGCAATAATAGACGTATAGATTTTAGATTACAAATTGCAAGAACTCATTGCATTATTCATTGCATCAAAACAAGTCAAGACATTGAGTAGTACATAAGTGACAATCTAATTAACAACCATTCAAGAGAAGATGTAGAGGCAATTAAAAGTGGGCTTGGATGTTACAAAAACAAACTAGGTAAAGGAAACTGGAATGCAGAGTGTTGAAGATAAAAAGACAGCCAAACAGCCATGCAGACACTTTTCAAGAAAGAGGTTTATTCGCTGACGTCGTAGAGTGAGGCTTCAAATATCGAAACCGAGAACTGGGAGGACCTCCTAGACGGTTACGTATAATGGGGCAAGGGAACTCTCAGAAACAACATCTCAAATGAAAGGAGGAGATGAAGGTCAGTGGCAAAGATGCCGCTCATGCTGATCATGTTTAGCAGAACCATAATTTCGTAGGATCGCAACGCTAAGAGAACGCTCAACGGTCACGTTGTGTACAAGTTCTGACAAGGGTTGCACCGAAACAGGAATCAACACTGTTAGTTTTGGATAAGGAAGGAAGTAAAGAAGGGATGGTCTTTAAACGGTTGGGTTCCTTCATTTTTTTTGTATGTACAATTTAATTTCTTTGTCGTAAAGAGAGCAATGGCCCAATGTCACCAGCATAAGCCATTAGATTTGACGGCCATTAAAATATTAGTAAATTAGAGATTCAAGATCTAAAATCTACCTAACATCAACTTGCTTTGTCTAGAAATCATTTTGACAGATGACAGACCGCTTAATGGCAACATGGCTACATTTACTTGGGCTAGTTTCGACTGATATTTATCTCATAACCCACCTTGGTTTGGAATACATTTTTTTGTTAAATTAAAACAACAATTACGTTCTAATGTAACCAGTTTTCGAATTAAAAATCAGTTATCTCTTGTCACCTTCTTTCCTCGGGTCACGCTACTTGACGCAGACTCCTCCCCAGGAGTGAAATAGCATGACCAATGACTTGCTCTTAGCTTTGCTACTAAAGCTTGTGATTGCAAAGTACAATAGCCACGACACAGAAATTCAATCCGTCCGGCGTTGGTCTTTTTAGCAACAAGCCATGTTACTCCAGTTAACTAGAAAAACAGAATATCTAAACGGCAAATTCTATTGCCATCTTTATTTTATAGAAGCGTTCTTGTGTTTATTTGTATACCTACCACAATTTATGTTAATAGATGTCATAGATTTGCGGTGTATGAGCGTTGACTTTCATTCTGGAAAGATGCAGCAAATGGTCAAGACAGAGCAGTAAATTAATACAAAAGAAATTGTGATATCAACAAGTACCTCCAGATGTGGATGAAGCTTGAAAAACACCCAGGTACACACAAATTTGTAGATGGCATACTCATCGCAAGTGAATAACCTGTAAATGTAAAATCAAAACATGATAGATTACAAATAAAAAACAAATTGACAGCCTGTAATGAAGTTGTCACCTTAAGTTTTCGCTTTTATTGCAATAAAATCCTTACTAGCAAAGCAACAGTCTACGATAACCTTTGAAGTTCTTCAAGCACTCTGTCTCTAACGTGATTAGCGGACAGATGAAAAGGGTTACTTTATAACATTCTGAATGCACTGTAATTGAAACAAAAAATTAATGTGATCCTCTTCCTACATCCGTCTTCGTGCTGAGAATACTTATTCCCAGTTCATAAAAATGTGCACTTTTGGCAAAATTAAAGACGGTTACCTTACTTTGACATGGCCTACTCACTAGGAACAAAGCAACTTTGAACAAAGGCAAGGAAAGTGCCCTCTTTACATGTTTTAATTTTAAACAATACACTATGAGCGAGAAATACGAACTTCATGAATTGCGCTTTTCGTAAGTGAATGTCGTAACAGCAAATGAGAAAATCTAACCATTGTGTTGTTCTTAAACGAGTTCTCTTGAAATGTTAGTGTGAGAAATTATAGCGTTCTCGCCTGTACACAACAAATTAGTCTTTCGAGTACCTAATACTAATGGCAGACTCCTCGACTTAATTAGGTGGGAAACTTGCCACATTAAAATACAGTTCAAACAAAATTGAAAAAATCATGGAGATGTCGTCATTAATTTATCGAATGTCTCTACAAAATCAATAGATGCTGTAAATGGAATTGCTCGCGGGTATAAAAATATGCGAATAGTATCAAGTGAAGGCAAATTAAAAAATAAGGTCTTTGTTACAACAGCCTTGTCAAATTAGAGTGTAATACAGGTGCCTTAAAAGTGTGAATTAACAAGAGTGAAATCAAAAAAATTTTGAAAGCTGTGGCAGGTATAGTTGTGTGAAGAAGCCCTCGGCTGCTGTTTATGTGTGCTTTGTTGCTACTATTCATTATTGCTTCTACCGGAATTGGCTTTAATGTGGCTACATTGCCCATATCCAGCTCTAAAAGTTCTTGATTGTATGTTTACTATTCAGCAATGCAAATGCAGGAAGATTGTATAGCCAATACTAACCTTCTCGTTTTTAAAATTTTGTCCAAAAGATCATACGACATTTCTTGAAGTCTAACTTCTTCAGACATCTAAGATAAAAGTTGGCAAAGTGAAATCGTAATTTTAGTAATTCAGCTTTGCTTCGGTACAGTTGTTATCCCCGCATGTGTAAGCAAACTATTTAGACAAATTAAAGACGAAGAAACGTGATGAAGTCTTCAAGTTTGCTCACTTTTGTAGCGAAGATTGCATACCAAATCCACTCAGAGAAGTTGTAAGTTGTTCACAAAATACGAAGAAGTAGCAAGCCAGTCAATAGTTCTCCTGAAAAAGAATGTACTTCATATCCAACAATATATGCTCAATATGATCTAAAATTATACTAACTAGAAAGGACGTTGTACGAAACGTGACTTACCCCAGTTATAAGATTTAGTGACAACCAAGTTTCGCAAGAAGTCTGCAATTGTGAAAATCCGTACTACAAAATCACAAGAAAAAATCAAGAGGAAGATTGTAACAGACGAAAAGCTAAGTTCAAATACTGCATACTTAAATTTCTTTCGTTAAAAAGCATTTTTCGTAAAAAAGCTTTTGAACAGTTCTCACTGATCTACTTTTTATCGAGCAAGAAATATAAATTTTTATACTTTGGATTTCCTGTCCACTATATTCAGCAAAATTTGTTAACTTCTACACGAGACGCCTTAGTTTACTAAATCTATCAAAGCTAACATAAAAATGTGCAGAGTAGCAATTGGTATCTATATAACACAACTTTGGGTATACGAGTTTGTCCTTGACAAAAGCAATTAGCATTCAGCGATAAAAGAGCCTCCACTTAAGAAGCAGAGCAAAGATAGCAATTGCATCCTATTCTCGACTAACCTTCATCGAAAAGTCGTAGTAAGCACAAACATTGCTTGATTTGATTCCCCGTTCCATTTTGTCTGAACACCTTTGGAAGAGACACGAATAAGCTTGTACAGGGTTGTGGATACCTCCTAACCCTTAAAAGCGAAAGCATATCTATTTATATAGCTCATCGTTACAAATTTATCAGATACCATAAGACACTTGCCTCACTGTTGATTACTTAAAGAACAAAATAAAATGTAATTATTTCAATTCCTTCTCAGATTCTATTTAAAATAGAGAATATGATAGCAATGCTTTGCCACTGCAGTTGTCTTTAAACATAAGTCACGAGAAAAATTTATCCTTGGAAGGTTTTTATGTAGTTCTTCAACTGTCAATAATGCTCTCTGATCAACATTTAAAATAACCTTTAGAAGTTTCGTCTGTCTATCGTACGTGCTATATTAATAACGCAGTAACAAGATAGTTCCTTTCTTCTGTCACCAATGTGAATCAGAGCTATGCGCTACTTGCCAACATACGTAAAATTAGCTTGTGCGGAATCTGAGCCTCTTATTATTTTGCAAGTTCAGTATTCAATTCAACGCAATACTCCAGTGAAATTGATCTTCTACCTTACGTCATTCAACTTTCACTGTCTGGCTGCACTGCTTTCGGTTAATCATCATTGGGAAGCATTAATGGTTTCAGACTAGCAAAGGTTCAGATGCATACCTGTCTTGGAGGTCGGGAATACCAAGGAAGGTTGCTACTGCAGCTACCTCCATTATAGAGGGAATGGTTATACATGTATCATCCGTGTACAAAGACAGCAATCCTGTTGCAAACGCTGGTAGGAATAAACAAGAAAAGAGAACCAAGATTGTTCAAACAAGAAAATGTTATGTTAACAGAAGAATTGGAAATTAATACGAGTTTTTACACACGTTTTCGTTACCATTATTAAACAAAAAATATCGAAGGGGCAAAATTCAGATTTTTGTCAAAGATCAATTTTTTTCATTCAAAATATGGATTTTGCGAAGATTTTTCCAGTCTAGAAACTTGTGTTTTAACTTTTTCACATACTTCAATACAAACTGATAAGCGGGGAATTAAACCAGACACTTCGAATATTTTGTAGTTCAAGCTTTTCGAACTTTTTATCCATGAAACTCAATACTTCTAAGGCATTTTGCCACTTTTTCAAATGATCACATATTCCTTGTACTCACCATTGAAGCATTGTTGCTGTTATTCTCATAATGACGTAACATATTGATAAACATGTTGTGTAGATGATAATTAGGAAAAGCTTCTAATGTGTATCTTGTAACGAAATTTTTTCTGCAATAATCGTTAAATTGTGTTACAAATATTACCTTAAACTTATTGTTGTGACTTTCAGTTGACTGTTCATTCATTTCTCAGGCACTGGGTCACGATAAAGTTAGAAGACAATGAACAATGACCTAGAAATACTACAATTAAGAAAACTGAATTACCTTGTTTAGAGATTAGAGAGTCTTCGATGGAAACTTTAAGAGTGGTAACTTTTTCCTTCATAAGGCAGGAGGACGAAAACCTTGGTATGGACACAGAAATTCCAATATCCGAGGTTGACAAGGACTCTGTATATGGATAGGAAGAACACTAAAAAGCTAGTTCAACATCATATATGTAAATATATATATCCTTTGTACCAGAATGGTGTCCTTAGGTAGTGGCAGAGATGAAGTCGGATGGGAAACGAAAAACATAGTGACTGGAATGAGGATAGCTTGAATGAGAGCAATTTTAGTGGTAGTGGTGCTGGTTGTATTGAAATGTTTGAAACATTTCTAAAATGAATCTCATTTTGATATCACATAGCATGTTTTCTGCACAAATGTTAAAAGTGTCAACACAAAAAGGCAGTGGACTGTCTTAAGAAGGAAAAGTGTGTCAGGGTGAGTGAATTGGGAGTTGAGGGGTCAACGACGAAAGATTTTATGCTGATATGTATGAATCGCATTCGCATTAAGGAATGAACAACATTACAAATGTTAAGTCAAATTTTCACAACCTTATTTCAAGTATCTCATATTACACATGACTACCTACATTCATAAAACCTGTTTGCAATAGGACAAATCGACTATGTTTCAACAAAAAATTGGTGAAATATACAACAGCACGGTAAAAGTGAATTCCTCTGCTTTCTTCTCTTAGTTCATCCACTAGGTTTTGTTATACTTTCACTCGTATAATTAACAAAGATTTTTGTCAAAGCTCCAAGCTCAAAAAAGTAGTAAACGAGCTGTCCAAACTATCTCCCAGAGTTATAATGGATAACAAACATAAATAAGCATCTTGCTCCTAATTCATTTGTCAACAAACAGTTAAGCAAATGCTAGGTACCAAATTACGTTATCAAATGTTTGATTAAAAAATGGTCAGGTTTGTTTTTTGGGGTCGTTGCTGATGATGACGACAATACTACTGACATTTATTAGAGGAGACAGAAAATTTGCATTAAATGTAACCAAGTCAAAGAAAGACAAAAAAAGCAAATGTTGCGGTCCTAAAAACTGTTAGGAGCAACACACACCATTTATTGCCTCTCTCTCCATTGTTCGTATATCTTCCTTTCCTTTTATGATTTGCGCATTGAACATGTCTCTCAAAAGTACTGATTTAAATGCTCGATCCGAATGTAAGTACCATTTCATGTTTAATGCATAAAGTAGTATGTCTGTTGAAATGAAAGGAATGATCATCATTGCTATATACTGATTTAGATCCAAATATTTACAGCGAGAATATTCTAAAAAGATCACTGTCTTTCCCAGAAGGATAGGATTTTCTTTAAGACGTATGTCACTTACTTAAATGGCTACGTTTAATTCTTTTTTGAAATATGACACAACAATGCATGACAGAAACTCTTTTGTGAGTCATTTATTGAGTAACGGATACTGTTATTACATCAACTTTGCATTTGCTGATGTCTAAGCTTTGATAAATCAGGAATACACAATAAAACATAACAAGAAAGAGATTCCAAGAACTCATATTCTGTTTGAACAAGAGTTAAATTACTATCACATCATAAGTGCCTGGCTGATTGCTTGGTGTTAATTTTCTGTATTACACAGTATTTGAAAAATTCATCTGTCCCTGCTCGTTGACTAATGCCTTTTTCTATCTTTTCCCTCCTAATGCACTGAAATTTCAAGCTAGCTGGAGCTCCATGCATCACTCACACTTTCTTTGTGAATTTCAATGATTAACATAACAACTTACTGCTTACACAATTCTGTTCTTATTACATTATCAAGTAGCCCTTACTGAAAATAAGTGACGTCAAAAAGTGTCCTTGAAAGTCTTTCAGGTAGTCTGGCTTTTCTTTCAGGTTACAAGAAAATGGCAACAGATAATTCAAAGCTTTAATTGGCTCTGGATTACTTGCACATCATCACAGAGGGATCCTACATAGCAAGCACAATATCAAGGTCATGACACACTAAGCTAGTATACAGAGCTGCGTTAATAATCATACCTGGTGCTTTGGTCATACTTGCAATCTGGAACTGACGTATAAACTTTTCCATTGGAGATGGAGCAACATTAAGATCAGAAGCCATAGAGGATGTCTTTTCAGGACGATACCTATCTGATGTGCATAATGATGAATGTCTACGTATTGTTGGATTTTCAAAGGAGGACTTTGACCTACGGCTAAACAGAAATTTTAAAAGTTACTGGATTTAAAAAGCCAAATTCACAGCAAGAACAATAAAGAAAAAGACAGAAAAATGAAAACAGTTCCCATTAAGCCGAATTTTCTAGACAAAAGGAATGCAAAACTGAAGGTGTATCAAAATCATAACTTGATTCATTTGTTATATTGTGATTCTAGTGCTGTGGTAAGTATAGTATGGTTATTTCAAAGCCAGCCACATCGAAATTTTAGTTAGGAGTGGCTAGCAAGGTTGTTTGGGTTATCATCTTGCTGGCAACTTGGGTATGAATGATAACCAAGATACACCAATGAATAAACACAACAAGCATCAAAGTATGTCACATTAACTGCAACTATGTTAAAATAGTGAGCATGTACCATGGCGTAGATTTACTTGTGCTGATGTTCGATCGTCGTGGGAGCAGTTGCCGTGATGGATAAGTTAAGGAGCGTTTGTGAACTATGCCTGGTTCACACTTGGAAAACCAGTCTTGTATATTATCCTCAGTGCTATTTTCTGACCTATTCTCATTGCAGACTGACTTGCTCTTTAGTGGAAGTGACAATGGATTATCCGCTACAGGCAAAAGAACAAAAAGCATACAGATTATCTGCATTGTAAGTAGTGATCATCAACGGGGATTGTCTTTCAGTCAAAGGTCTACTTTGCCCACTTGCACAGAAAAGTTAAAAACATGTCATTAAGTCATTAGTTGATGTAAACAACTATTGCTTTTAATGCTGATGTCGTCTGCATCTCAGCAATCATTCATGTTGGAACTTGTTTTGTTCTCAAGAATGATGCCATCATGTCATTCCATTCAAGTCACAAAAAGGGAAGATTTGCTATCTTATTTAGATTGTTTGGCTCTTGTGGCCTTTACCCCGAACCCATGACCTGAATGTGACCTAGATATTTTAAAATATATACTTGTATACACAAAATAAAGTTTCGAAGTCAAGGTATTCAAAAGTAAGAACCAGAACAGAGACACACACACAGACATGACTGAAAACATTACTTTCCTGCACATGAAGGAGGTAAATGATATTAAAGAACTCATAATTGGACAAAAAGGAGCAAGCATAGCAAACAGAAAGCTTAATATATGATGGCTGTTAGAAGACATCTTCTTTAAAACATTTTTAACAGCAGCTAGCCAATGTAATATATAGACCTACACTCCAAAGGAAAGAACAAAATAAATGAAGTCTACAGAACACCAAGGAGGCATTGTCAGGGGCACCAAAATTAAAGGTTTTTCCAAAATTGATACAAAATTTTGATGTTCATATGACACATTTTTGTGAAGCTTTATAGCATATAAAACAAAATATTGTACGGTTGCAAATGTTGTACAGCTTACATCAAGAATCCGTTGGTATGACATTGATTGCATGTCAAATTCATGTAAACAAACGGGTGTTCTTACATCCTAAACCAAGATTATTTGATACAATGAAGACACTGTAGTTTTAGTCAACCATTTTTTAGATCAGTATGACCTGCCAAATGGCAGATTTTAAGTAATTTTATTTGTAGACAAAAGCTTATAGCTTTATGAATAATTGTATGTACTGGAAGAACACTAATCCCAAGTGCAAGCAAGTCCACTATAGATGAAGGTGACACAATAAGAGCCAACTGTCATTACATTTAGATCTCAATTTCCTAACTAACTAATTATAGATTGTGGTGGAATATATACAAGATGGTTACATCAGGCTTGCATCATACAACATTTGTATTAATGCAACGTAATCAAAATACAAAGATCAGGTGACTGCTGACAGATGCTCCGTCACTATATCACAGATAATACTTACTTGTTAAAGTTTAGTTGACATGAACCTACACTGAGAATTCAATTGCTCAATAGCAATGTAACTATTTGATCTGAGAAATCTTCAACAAGATGTTGTGAAGTTCTAGGTGCAATAAAATGTTTCAATCATTTTGGTATTGACTTTGTAAACTTGTTGTCTCATCAAACCCATTGTTAACAAGAAAATATATCACCTGTTCTGACATTCCGAATAGTTGCACTGTATGACCTTTGAATAGCTTTCATAGCTTGTGAGGTGCCAAGTAAATCTGTCCCTAGGAATTCTGGAAGGCGCCATCGATTTGTGTTTCCAACCTGAGTTCGAGTTCTACATGACCATGTTGAGAACTTTACCTGGTTGAAACAAAAATTTAAAAAACCATTAAAAGTCCATGAACAAAATCTCCAGTTTAGTTGTTACAAAATTAACAATGTCTTGGCTGACAATAAGAAAGGAAGTCAATTTTGGGAGGCAATACATAAAACAGGATGTCCAGGTGCTGAGGAACATGTATTGGATTAGTGATTTGATTCCCAATTCTCACAAAACTAATCAGAATCAAATCTCTGATTTCTTCAGGTGCAGATCCAAGGATAGTTGAAGATAAGGCTGAAAATTGAGGCTCTAAGGGCATGGTCATCATGAAGCTTTGCATTGTCATGTCCTTCAGATTACCAGAAAACACCTTTGCAGTTACTATTTATCATTGAATCGAACCGAAACATGTTGTAGAATTGCCTTCTTATTATAGGGGGTTTATAAGTTTATTTCATATTCACTGGCAGGTATAGAATGCCCAGTTCCTCAGAATACCCAGGCTTTGATGGCCATGGATAAAGTTGGTTCCAGGTTGGCATCAATCATCGAACAACAAACCAACCAGAGTAAAACTAACCGAGTACTAATATACCATTATCAACATGGAGTGAGTATAATATTTTCATCACCCTAAAATATTGTGATTTCTGGAGATTTTGACTATAAGCACTTAAAAACATACAAATAAAATAGAATGTTGAATTAAAAAAGCAAACAGTTTCATAAAATTCTCTTGACTCTGATATTGCCACAAGCAGAGCTTCTTCATTTTTAGGAAAAGGTTCTAATGTATATTTCAGGCCTTTTCGTTTGATGCAGGTGATCACTCTCAACATCGCCCTTGCCAAATGATTTACCGGGACTCTTGACAGCCCTCACAAAAACGTCCTTTGTCTCCATTTTGTTTCTTTAGTTCCTAAGCTATCTGATCTATGGTCATATGGCCTGTCAGCAAAAAATGCTTCCAACAAACTTTTTTTACACTCTTTTTGAACGTAGCAATGCATTACAAAAAGCTTAAAACAGCATCTTGTAAACAAATAACAATCCTGACTTTTACTGAATAAAGTTTGCTACAATAGAAAAGATTTTGGCATCTTCAATTTATTTGATTCGGCAGTAAGTTTGCTAAAATTTTCTGTTCCCTTTATAACTTCTTTTCTCACATATATTCTGTTTTCTCCATATAAATTATTGCTCTAGCATCAAGGTTTTTATTCAGTAAATGAAAGTTTCATTATTGTCATCATTATCATAATAATCATCATTACCATCAGCAGCATTATTATTATCAGCATCATCATTATCATCAAATAATTAATTAAAAATAAGGTTAATGTCTCATGTTAGAAGATATGCTTATGTCAGCATTGTTATGGTAACCTGATCATTATGATAAAATGATGTAAAGCTTGTGTACAGCAAAATGGATACAAAATCTGCGACTTTTTAAAGATAAAGACTATTTTAAAGAAAAGCAAAAATGACTTCAGAAATCTCTTATATACCTAACAAACTGCTTTCCTTTCCTATTCATATTGTATAGCATGCTCTGATTAATTGTTTTGCAAATATAATGTTTGCCACACAATACAAATTCCCTGTTTGGTTGGGTTTTTTTCCTTTGGGTGATGAAGTTACTGTGCTCTGCTTAACCATTTACTACTTCAGTGACAGAAAAAGAAGAGTGTATATAGGATGCCCTACACTGACAGAAATAACATGATGGACATTCCCCTACCATATCTGTTCAATCTATGGCCACACAGCTATGTAATAATTTGTACTGACAATAATCTGAGTAACTCATTGCATAGCAATCTTTATACAAGAAAAACATACTGATAATAATAATTGATTAAATAACACATGTGATAGGGATAGGCCAAATTAATACGCGAAAACCACAAACATTTTGCTTGACAGTAGAATTGCTCATAAGCATTTACACCTTCACAAGTTAACAAAACTTGTTACCTTATTTGCAAGTAAGAGGTTATCCTCAACAGCTGATTCAATTTGACATTGACTTTGGCAATTCAAGCTGGATCTGGTGCATGAGAGATAAAATGGAACAAATGTACTTGTACATTCTAACTTGACAGCTTTTGTGAATAAATTATTGAGATGGTCATATCAAATCAACAAAAACAGTGCAAATATCTATTAGCATAATACAAATATTCACTATAAGAATCTCTTCTGCAAAATGTGCCTTGTTATGATGTTTTTATATAACTTTTATTATTAATTATTACTTTTATATTATAAATTTTACAACCTTCATATGTAAGATATGTACTGTATTATTTCTGTATTATTCCCTGGCTGTTACAAGAATGTTTTCCTTGCAATGTGCTAAATAAACACATGGAGTAAATAAAGTTGTGTTTGGCATAAATCTGCATCAAACAAATTCTACAACATATCCATCACTGCTGATTGTAATAAAACTAACCAGTAAAAAATGCCTACATCTCACAAAAAGGACATAAACACTGTCTTTACATTCTACTTTCAAAGATAAAATAAATATTTCATCATTGGTGAGCAAGTAATATGGACCAATTAGCACTCCACACTTTTATCAAAAACACTTTTTGTTTTCTTGTGTGTTGTTGTATGCAAAAAATATATTGTTGATCAAATAACGCTCCCAAATTAATATACGCTAAATGTAAATTTGTTATGTAATCACACTAAATATGTCAGTCCACGTGCAGTTCGACTTCAGTATAATTGACATCCCCCTTCTCTAAGCAAACTTTTTAATTCTCCGTTGGTGTGTGCAGCATCACATTAGGATGTCATAATATGTTTTCCTGCTTACTTTTGCCCAGAAAAGTTTTTAATTGGCAATCCAATAAGTCGGATTCTTTTTTTAAGAAAAACAGTTTACTTTGTCTTTAAAAGTGCACTATATTTGTTTTCTCTCTGACTTGCACGTCTTTTTTACCTCGTCAAAACTCTAGTGATAAAGTACTAATCAATGCCGTCGTGATGAAGAGATTGAGAGGCCGGTCTGATAACCTAATGCATAACAGAGCACATACCACTTTTCATGCTTTGTTTCTCTGTACACCACGTAGTGAACTTCAAAGACTTTGTATCTAAAGCTAACCAGTACTGGTTAGCTTTAGATACAAAGACTTTCACTGCAGTCAACTCCACCTCTTGACAAGAGTACTAAGAACTTGGGTCAAGTAAACTGTAATCTTTTAATCCTCAAACTCATCTGAATCTGATTGCTTGGATTGACGTTAGAGACATTGTTATTGACCCTAAGACACTATAACGTAGACAGAAAGGTAGTAACATATCCTTGCAATCTTTTAAGGTCATTGGACAGTGAAATAAAGGCAAGCATAATTAAGGAATAACACAATGATATAAATATAAACAAAATGGCATATATAACACTTACCTGGACCTAAGAGACTTTGGTGGGAAGGTTGGTAAATACGGCCTGGAAGGCAGATTTACAGCCATTTCTCGAACAACATCCACTATGGTCTAACGACTTAGGTGACAACGACTTGAACGAGTGCCATTTGCCAGGTGATTCACCCTCTTACCTCAGTCTTGTCTCACCATAACCTAAGCTATCACAGGCATTAATAATTCATCTTCCGGGAGTAAACGGTGGTTATTGGTTTACAGTCAGCAAATGTTGTGTTGACAGAACACACTGATTTGGACTTTAAGTTGGTAAATAGAGCTTTAACCAATGTAGTCATGGAAATATCTTAAAGTTATGCATGTCAGACGCACCAACAAAACATGTCGGCGAATGGTTGAAAAGCAGGAAGATAATTTGTATTGCCAAGATATTTTTAACTAAAGAAATGGAATTTTCTGATGTTAATGATATTATGTCTTCATATTTAAAGTTTTTATAACATCTGTGAGGCATGAAGTCTTTAGACAGCGTTAGGGAGCCAGATACACTGGAACACTTGGCAAAACAACGGAAAGGGTCAGTGCAAAAGATGTCGTGTCCAAACGATGCTACACGTCTTAACAACTTTTATCAAAAATTACAAGAAACAATACCACCATCAAAGTAAAACACAATCGAAGAAAATGAGAGCCAGGCTGACAAATGCCTCTCGGCATTAAACAAGATAACTACGAGTCGGACGTGCTTGAGCAGATAGCGTCAAAAGTACTTGACCACATTGTGTGATTGACATTTGATCAAATTCAATGCCTTGCTAAATTTATCGCCAAGTTGGTGATGTTTTCACAATAGTGATCAAACTCCAACTTTACTTAAGCTCTTACTGCTTACAATTAGCAAACTGCTTACAACTAGCAAACAGATTTTCCTTAAAACATTGTTGAAATAATACCGTTTACACTGGAAAATATGTTACAACTCAACGACAAAGTAGTTGAATATCACTCCTTTTTATTGTACCTGCTAACCTCGTCTTCAGAAGCACGTAATGTTTCCTGTTTAAAGGCCGTAGGAACCCTTTGAGTAAGTCATAAGACTCTTATTGACAGGGACCTAGAGTTGCTTCTATGAGTCACACTGAATCTATGCAGCGATCAAGACACAAGTCCGTGTATGTTGGTCCAACTTTTTCATCTCTTGATATATATATATATACTTTAAAAGTAACTGATGAAGACTAATGTCGAAACGTTTTAATTGAAGAGTGTATTTTTTGAGTAAATATAAATCTTTAT
>JANTCA010063311.1:0-16379 GCA_024741275.1 Chironex yamaguchii | reverse complement strand
TGGTCAAGAGAGTCAAGACACTAAGAAACTTTAAGACCTAGGCTTTCAGCTACATTTCTTTTACGTTACATTTACTGTTTTATGTTTAGACAGCTTTGTCCTCCAATGTTTTGCTATTCAATGGACCTTGTGCCATGTTGTATCTAATCTGCTGCTTTCAATATAACACATATGAAGATCACTGATCACATTCATCTTGTTTTAAATCAAAATCGGCATTCCTCATCCCCTGCACCTCCCTCAAGAAAGGGCAAGGGGTTGGCTGCCCCTTACACATCCCTACTCCAGCTCCACTGGAGCACTCTCAAATAACGCAACATTTGATGTTGATCCTTTTCAGAGTCTACTTCACATGAAGAGTTGTCAAAAACTCAAGAACACAATTCTAATCACTGAAAAGAATCACTGTATAAACTGCAATGTGAAGACTGTCATGTCAAACACTGAAAACTAAAATAAACTTCTGGGCCAAGAGGAAAAAAATACAGGAGAGGGGTGACAACCCAGTCAAAAGACCACACATCAACATGAAAGAATGTATGTGTTAGCAGGAGATTTAAACCCATTATGCATACAACTGCAAGAGCATTTACTTTTGTCAGGACATCATTTCTTTTGCAACTTTTAATCTTTATCTTCCTCTACTTTTGTTTTCAAATTACCAGTAGCTAAACAAAAACCTTTCCTTAACAACAACCAAAGCATGACATCACTATTTTGACAGCATTGTTATCTATAATTCTCCCTATGGGACTTTGTATATTTACAATCTTGTTCATTGCTTGTTATTGCCAATTACACCTTTACATTAAACTTCTTTTACTTGGCAAAGCTACAGGTTTCAGGAACAAACTGACTTTACCAGTGCAGCTTTACAATATAAAAATTAGTTTTTAGTTTCAAAATTTGTTTTTGACCAGGCATAGGGTGGCCCCAAATGCTACCAATTCTATTTTACTTCATTTTTTATCATATCTTAAATAAAAATATTTTCAATATAATTATAATCTTTTGCTTTAACTTCATCCAAAATAATATTAAATGAAAAAAGGTATCAAGTAACTGAAACTTGTGCAATTCATATATCTCCTTATGTGACCAAGTAATCCCTACCCACCTATGATAAATTCTGAGTTAAACAAGTTGTCTTCATACTTATAGAGGATAACCATTATGCTTGTTCTTGCATTGCTACACTTACGCAAAGTCTAGTTGGATTTCTGTAGATTTCACTAATGCTTCATTCTATTCTACTGAAAATACAAATTAAATCAACACAACAACCTTCCTCAAGCAGATTCATAAACACTATCCTTTACACTGTTGTTAAATATAATACTTGACTGTGGCACACAAACATGAACTCCTAACAACGAAAATGCAAGTGTTGCAACTCTCAGTGTGAAATGCTGTGTAGTCAAGGATCTAAAACATGTGAATATGTGAGCATCTGACCTATAATAAGTTTATAAACTAATTTTAAGCATTTAAAGCAAGCACTTTATGCAATAAAAAACCAAGGCTACCTCAAGTATGCATCTAATTAGTGTAGACAAGATGTGATGAGGGGTAGCAGAAATATATATCACAAAAGGCTGATTCCTTTCTCAATGTTTAAAAAATGCCTGTTGAATATTAAGGTCAACCTCCCTGACCGGATTGAGCTCCCATCCTTTTTTGGATTCAAAATTCTCTTTCCTAAGCATTACCTCGTCTTATCATGTCAATTACCTATCTCAATAGGCCCTTTGCAACTAACAATCACATGGTTCAATACCACATACCAATGCCATACTTAGGTCCACGTGTCCTAGGACACAAATGAAATTAATGGGTTTCACTGTGTGTCGTTCAAAAATCTTTCCATTACATTCTACCTGGTTTCTATCACATTATGCCATGAATGTTCACTACCCATGTACTATCTGGAACTATATATGTGTCATTCTACTAATTCAAAATTAAGGTTTTACTCCAATATATTTTAGTTCAGTTGTGTCCTAAGTGGTTAAATTATTCTCCATTTTGGTAAATCACAAAAATTGGCAAAAGAACAAACTTTGTACCTTAACAAGTTCCATCTACTTATTAGTCTAATCTGCATATACTCCGTTTGATTTCAGCTTCTTTGTGCTCTTAAATCATTGCGACAAAAATCAGAAATTGTTTAAGGAAACAACTTGTCAAGATCTTCATGGGCAGTTAAGATCAAGTGATGTATACAACTGTGAATATGGGCATGCAAGGAAGCTACCATGAAAAGCACGAGTGAGGGTGCACAAATGGGATACTTGGTAACACACGGAAGAAAAAAGAAAACACAGCAAGGGTATGCCGAAGTTAGGTGTTGATACTTTATGTTATGAACTGTTATGAACTCTAAAGAGGATTCTGTTTACCTTATATCTGTTGGTTGACAATACCTGTTTATTTCCATTCTCTTACTTTGAGTTCTATTTTGTTGACCTGAATTAAGACCCCTAAAAATCTTTTTACATCCGTGAAAAACAAGCTTTTGAAGTTTCTTTTAAACTTTTCAATTCATAGTCACAGCTAAGGATTCTTTAGTATGCCAAGTTGATATGTGTACTTGAAGAATGCAAATGAGATCAAGCAACTGGTCACAAAGTAGAATAGTTGATTACCATGACTTCTTAAATTCTTTACAGTGCATGGTAGGCGATGAAAACAAGGATGCATTATTAACAAATACAGACTGCAAGGGTAATGTAAAAAACTGATTAATACATACAGAAATGACTCAAACTATGTCAACAAGCTATACTGATAAACATACCTTGTGTACTAAAAGGCTTTGGACTAAATTAATATTGAGAGAACCAATGAGTATGGAGATACAGTGACACATGTAGGAGACACAGTTGGACTATGATGGAATAAAAGAAAATATTAAGGCCCAGGCAAACATGAAAAAGTATGAAAAGTTATGGATTATGTCTAGGTGAAAGTTCAAAAATTGAAATCAAGTCCACCAGAGAGAGGGATTTCCAAAGTTCTCATGAATATATTTGTCATTCCTCATAAGTTAGGCTATGTAAGTGATCTTCACTCCCATGGCAGATTAAGGTGCATTTGATGTTCTAACCATTTATAACTGTCAGACACAGCCAAAAACCTTTTTTAAACTTTGTCTGACAGTTTTAAAAATTTTAAACAAATTATTAAAAAAGGAAGTATTTCACACAAAGTTTGTTTCCTGTAAATGTTCACACAAAGTTCCAAATATTCATGTTGTATGCCATTTAGGCTAAATGACTGACTTTAAAAACTCAACCCCACTTACATAAGCAAAAACGAAAATGATGCACATAAGCCAATCGTTTTTGCTCTTACAAAATTCTATACATTTTCCCAAATTGAAATTCAATAACTGATGTTTATCACAGTCAAATGCTGATATGATATAACTGTACCCCCAAAGGAGTCTGTACGAAGCGAGTGGCTTCAGAAATCTCAAGAATGGCTCCTACGTTAAATCAACATGCGTTTTAAGCAATCTAAAAAGCCCTTGTCCTCTAAAACGCCAAATGCATACAAAATTTAAACCGCCATCTTTTCATGCATGGTCATTCACGTTTCCTCTTGTAGATGTATCAGTGCAGGCCTCATTGTTGTATTTAAGCGTAAACTCGCAGAAATGTAATCTTCACAATACGATAGCATTCCCTTTAAATTCTAATTACAATATCTAAATTGAGCAAGAGGCCATGTCGCAGTAAACAAGCAGAGGTATCATAATAATAAAGAATAAAACATAACATCATATCCATAGGCAACAACTGTTGCACAGTCAACACGAATCCTAAAGATCATTTGCAAACAAGTTGACAGTCGCCATTAAGGAATTTGCGGACAAGCGGAGGCCTTCATTTGATCAATTGGTATTCGTCAAGTTAAATAATTAAGCTGCTTTAAACATGGTTGCAAATGGCTGGCTGAGCCAGTAAGGTTTGATCCAAGTTCGCGCGAGAATTAAAGTTTTATTGACAACAGCGAAGGATTATACCCCACGATAAGTATGCTTAAAATATACTATTGTACGCGTGGTGCATGACCATGAAAAACTAGAAAAGAAAGAAGGAAATCAACACCTATGTTGTACTATCAATATACTGCACACGAATTATGGCCATATTAGCATCCTAGACATGGATGACATAGTATATTTTTGACGATCAACATGGTCTTTTGTGGCCCCTCGACTCAATCTTCTTCATCTGATTGTGATTGTGTGATGGTTGTCTCTTGATGAAAATAAAAGGTGTTTAATACTAGCCTGGACAGGTTAAAAGGGAAAGTCATGTGTTCAGGACATGAGCGAGACGACAACAGTTTGCTATCAGTGGCCTATACCTATCAATGACAGCGCGTGGTTTCAATTGAGTCCATTCTATCTCTATTTTATAGTCACGCAGAAATGGTTTAACAATTCTGACTTTTTGTCATCCAATGTCAACAAATGACGGCAGCACTAACACGTCTTCTAATGAACAGCGACGCTATGCCATGGCCTTTTCGCACGTTTAAAACACAAGTAGCTATAGAATACTTGAGGATCACCACTATATCGTGACAATAGTCGATTAAAAGATTTTCTAACAACAAAAACAAAAAGCGGAAACTTACTTTTTCACCTTGAAGGGACGGGATTGAATCCCTCAAACTACAGAAGCTGTCCTTAATGTGATCACGTCTTTTCCTTTCGAGGGCGTTATGATGAGCTCTTTTATCAGCCTACAGGACGAAAAGACGAAAGTTTTCACAAACATGCTATGAAAATACACAACACACAAAGAAAGAATCGATGTATTCCTCCATACACGATTTCTTGAAGTAGCGAAAGGTCACAACACCTAGCAACACTTGTTTACACTCTAAACTGACAGATTGCATGTTTCATTGGCCTTGTATACTGATGCTTACCGGTCAGCACTTGATTTTGTAGTTAAAATCAAGGAACAAGCATCAACACAGTTTAAAACTTGAACTTACCAAACAAGTAAATGTCTTTTCTTGGTCGGCATCATCCTACATTGTCAAAAAAAAGTGGAATTAATGCACGCTCAAACGTTGAGGTTAGAATCGAGCTTAGAGTGATTCAAATAACGCGAAAACTATGTAAGATTGTACTCACATCATCGCTTTCGACGTCTATATCTCTCTCCTCGTCGCTCATCGTCAAATAAACATAAACCTATTCAAACGTTGTGTTGCACGCGAACCTAGCCATAGACAGAGTCAAAGTTGCCTTTCTCCATTGAAAAAACTCTGTCATGCCTGTTTCTGCCGCCAGCCACTTGCACGTGTACCAACAATTTGCATTGTTTTGCTTGGATGGATTACGCCATTGTCTTTAACCAATCAAAACATCCCATTTCGTCATGTGATATCGGGTCCAGTTCAAGCTTGTTCCAAACCCACCCCATAACAGCAAGCAAGAAGCTTCAGTCAACTACTTTGCACAGTTTAATCAACGCAGAAAAACGCGAATTTGCTTGCCTTTTTGGGAGGAAAATTTTGTAGGATTAGTTAAACTAGTCGGTATTATGTACATTGTTTGAACGATGTAATAAATAAAAGGCAAATGCTCAACAGCGTAATGATAGATGGTCATGGGTCATTCCCCGATTAGCTGATACTGAGTTGAGAAACAAATGTCTTGCAATCATTAGTTCAAATTCATATCGCTGAAGTCATTCCCCCTCCAGTCTTCAAAAAAAGTAGCAGGTATGAGTTTTCACTGTGGCCATCTTTGATGAAGCATTGACGTCGTTAAATACATGCAAATTGTTGTGGATTCTAGTGGCCAAACATCACCACGTCACGACCAAGATGTTGCTGATCAGAACAAAGCATCCTATGACATGAGTTGTCAGCTTTATTTAGGCAACAAATTCGAAGCATACCATATATCTACATTCCTCAAAACATGTGCCTCGTCATCAGCAAGCAACGCCTCGCAAAGAAATGACTTTTTAAACATTTTCTTGAGCAAAATAATACACAAATTACCTCATAAAAAAGACAGCCAATTTTCATTTATTGACTGTTTTTTACACCTAAAATGTTGAGGGAGAGGTGACAGAGGCTTTTCTTGGAATCAAAGAAACCTTAATACACAGTAATTGGAGTAACTTTCCAAGAATAAAATGAATTCTCGCAGATACGTCCTCGCTATCTGTGGGGTATCAGAGTCAAGGTTCTGGAGAAAAGAAACCAAAATAATTGTACAATCATAAAAATAACAAGTCATGAATCATCATGTAAATGGGGAAATGGATCAGTTAATCAATAAAGACAAGAGAGAAAGCACAAATGACTCAACATGGAATCAATTCAAAGCCTATGTCAAATCTTTTGTACTAGTCATGGAATCATGAGAACAATTATGGGCATTGTTTGATCTCAGGTGTTGCAACATGTTCACTATTAATACTGCCAAGTGCTGATGACCGATACATACGTCTTTGTTAAAAAGCTCTCGTTAAATCAACTCCCAGCGAATGTAATCTGAGCCCAAAGTTAATCCAAAAATTGTAACATTTACATCTGACCAAGACAACCCAAATTTTCTGATTTCGCATCATATATTAGTTTCTCATTCGTTAGAAAATCTAAGTGTCGTAAAAATTTTGTACAATATTATCAACATTTAATAAACAATATACACACAGTCCAACGAGTTAAACAGAATTGGTC
This sequence comes from Chironex yamaguchii, assembly GCA_024741275.1. Taxonomy (NCBI): domain Eukaryota; kingdom Metazoa; phylum Cnidaria; class Cubozoa; order Chirodropida; family Chirodropidae; genus Chironex; species Chironex yamaguchii. The sequence continues at coordinate 9,659 of JANTCA010063311.1, read as the reverse complement.
TAATTTGGTAATGGTTAGTGCAGTAAATTGTGGTTTTCAACAAGAATACTGATAGAGAGTACACAACTACTGTCATTTTGGTGAAAATTAAGCAACTGGACAGGTTTCCGTGCTCCCAGACTGTTAGATTAGAGCTGACAATGCAACCAAATTTAAAGTATTTGAACTCTAGATTATTTTTGTATACCGACTTACTTCGAAGTTGATTCTCAGAGATGAGATTTGCAGGTGGCAGTCATAGCTGTCAATCCCTGTGTATTTGTGTTAAATTTAATCGGAACCATATGATGCAGTAATAAAAAAATCAATTTTTAAAAATGATACCAGGAAATCCGTTGTTTGATACTTACTTACTTATCCTCTTCGAGCCAAGGGCGGCTCATAAGGCTCAGTTGTTTGATACAGCTGAAAATAAACAACAATGTTGTAAAATATAACAAACTCGCAGGAGAAAATCATGAGCAAAAAGTCATATTTGACTATTGAAACTTAAGCAGGGAAGCAATTGCAAAAAGCAGAACCAAGAACCAAGAGTGAACAGTATTCAATTGCACTGAGGATGACATTGTTGACTTGATGCTCACTGTATCATTATGATCTGTTGGAGCGGCATTGCTTTCAATTTATTGATAGTGGTTTTTAGATTTCATTGAGTCGAAAAAAATTACCTTGCTAAGAACTGCAATTTTACGTCACTTTAAAAATATAAGAACATAGTGATTGCTTAGATAGTGATTGCTTATTCCTTTTCCTCGCATCTATGAGATGAAGTTGCAGCATTGGCGTAATTTGCCTTGCATGCCGGGGAGCAGGAGGGGGTGGGGGGTTGGAAAAAGTCAATGGGTCCAGATTGATGAATATTCACAACATATTGCACGCAGAATCAGCTGCAGATGTATATTTATTGACGCATACGTCACACAAGGCTACTTATTGCAAGTTAAAAACATCAAAGCCCCCAGATTGATTTTTCGTGTTGCTAAAGGTGTCTAAAATTGTTGTAGTCTAGGGTACTTGCAAGTTTGTTTTCGATATACATCAAATTTAGAAATGCCAAACGTACCCGTCCCATCGTGGAACAAATGTTACTTTTTTGTAAGAAGGGTAAATGATCACTCAGATGATGCCTAGTTATAGCAAAGTCAGACAGATGATGTATTTGGTTAAAATATTCGGATAAGCTGCATTCAGGTCATTAGCCAATATGAAGATTAACACATTCTTTGCACTTTCCATTTCCTCCGAATCGACATTGAATGTCTTTCAACACTTCCTGAAATATTCTGTAATCAGTTTAAAGAATGTCTGCCAAACAAGACATGTCACCGCTAAATCTTTCACCAATCAAAAAAAATTTGTAGATATTTCCTTCCTTATCAAATACATTTTTAGTAAGGAAAAACTCAATAAGGACACAATCTCGAAAAAATCTTCAAAACACCATGTTTAACTGTGGATATAATTGCGTCAATAAAAGGAAAGTAGATATTAAGTTTGAAACTCTTGTCGGAGTCAAAGTTGAGTTATCGACATCAATGTCACCTTATCTTTGTCTCTTGATTTGTTAATCCTTGGGCTTTAAAAGTAAGATTTATTCCATTTTCCAGAGAGATTTCTTTTGCACTCTGCAAATATTCCTGAAAAGAAACATCCAGTTTCATGTTTTCCAACATATCAAACTATTAAACCGGCTTGATACAAACTCAATCTATGCTTTCTGCACGTATTTAGAGTCAAAGTTACTTTTGTTAAGAATTTCATCCCAAATAAGTAAATAATAAATTTTTCTTCTTATGGCATTTCAGTGAGTTTGCACTTGTATCGCTTTTAACAGCATGAGTTTCAAACATGTCTCTCAAAGTTCTCAAAAGAGCAGAGAAATTGTGTCTCATGTCAACTGTGCATGCACAGAATAACTTTGTATAGCGGGGATTGATCACGAGGCTACAATGGTAAGCGAAGCACGTGTGTGTTTCTGGAGTGTCATGTACTTGCCTTCTTGATAGGCAACAATAACATTGACCAGCAATACAGCCCTTGAGGTCATCAGGGGCCCCCATCATCTTTGGTCGGACCAAGGAAGCTATGTTTTCATTTCTTTGTCATCGGGTCAGTACTACTCGGACTGGTGTATTTACATGAAGAAAATAAAAAAGTGTCAGGTATGCATGAGTACTGTTGCACATTTTTACATCATTAAATGGATAGCGAAAAGCATATATTTAGATATAACGATAAATATATTTAGAATATAAAACAGACTTGAAATGACATGGCAAATTACTTCTACCTACAATGCAAGATGGTACTTGCTTTCTTTGTCAATTTATGAAATTGACTGTCTTGTTTCTTCCATGCTTCTTTCAACTCCTTCTGAATATTTCTTAAAACTTGTTCTCCATCAAAGTTTTGTTCAGAGGACGACGTCTCTTTTATGCCATTGTCATGGTGGGTAATAGTGTACATTTTCAAACCAAAAGGAACAAACAACTATCACTTATAAAATATGAAGGACAAATTTAATTTGTACAACGATGAAAGGAAACCTATTAAAACAGTTGCAAACTCTTAATACATTTGTCCATTTGCATACACTAGAAAACAATTTGTTGGAATCTATTATCGTTTGAATTGATATAGTGAACAAACCATGTTCAACAATCAGCAAGCCGAAGCAGGTCAAGGAAGAAAAGGGCATTGATATCAAGCAATGAAATGGAAGTATCAAACTAATTGGCTACGATAGGCTTCAACGGCTCCTAAGCGCAAACAGAGACCACAGTTTTGTTGTCACAGTGGATAATTTGAAGACCTACTTCTCCTGCTTCTTGAGTCTAATAACTTGTGACCTGTTTTTTTGTTTTTATTCTAAAGATTGTTAGAATCACAGCTTTATTTAGACTCAAGTGAAAACACGAGGAAAGCGTAAAGTTAGGGGATGATTATCTTACCTAACTGTTTTCATCTGCTGAAACACCAAATTTGACAAGTGTTTATGCTTTAAGTGAACTTGCGGGTGACTTCAAACAATGAAATGAAATTGCAAAACTTCGCTGACTCGAGTAGGGTATAACTGATAGAGGAAATTGGTAAGCAAGTACATCTTATGCTGATGCCTTAATAACCTAACTAGTTGAGCATCTAGATGGTAGGCAGAAAGGTTCAAGCCCTGGTCGGGTCAGTGTACTATTCCACTTTTATTTCTTTGCCTAATCTGTCCCAATCCTTTCTATATAATGGAATTCTATGAAATGATCAATCAAATTCCTTGTATCACAAGGTTTTAAGGTTGCGTTACAAACCGTAGAATGATAAGTGACACAGTGTTACCGAATTACATTTAAGAAAAATGGGAAATTGTTGGAGTGCAACCAAAACAAATAATAATGGGTTTCATCCGAAGAGGACTCTGAGTTAACAGATACTGCTGAGATGTACTTGAGTCCACGGGAAGCCGAAAATCAGAATTTGATATAAAATGGCGTCTACCATCACTAAAGAAATAAATGAACAATTCTGTCGACAAAGTCATGTCACCAAATACAAAAATGTACATATCAATTGACAAACGATTGAGAAAACCAGTGGTGATTAAGATGTCTCATTAAACTAGAGTTGACCTTGATATCGATATGTATTCGTAATAAATTTAATTGATAGGAATTCTCCTGCCAAACAGTCAAAAGAATGAAGAATGAATCCTTTTTAAAAATTTATTGATTGGTGCACTCAACACATAACAGTGCTAATCATCCTAGTCTTTTCATAGTGATGAAACGATTACCAATGATCCCTTTTCTCGCACTTTGCTTTAAAATGTCACACTCTTACCTATTTCAAGGCTCTTCTCTAGCAACATATATTCCTTGTACAATCCAATTACTTCCATTGTCATTCTACTAGAAAGCACTGCAACTACCAATGGATATGAATAAGGAGATGAACCAATAAATAAAACATGACAATGACAAAAGGTACAAGAATTCAAATACATTCTGTGCGAAATTGTAGACTTTGATTTTGTTGCAAGAATTAAAAAGCTCACTGATGAAGCAGCATATGAAGCCATGTTCTAGAACAGAGAAATGGAAGAAGATCGACAGAGGATTAGAGTATAGAAACACGATCACTAATGTCATGACATAAAATAAAATACATTTGTGACTTTATCCCAATAAACTAGTTATATACTAGTGACACCACCAAAACAAGCTGTATCGCTTATGTAAGCAACAGACGACATTAAGGAAAGCATCTGAACAGAGCAGAGTTGAGTCCTTTACTGCAGAGCTAATTGTAATAGACACTACTACCACTGCAAACGCTTTGAATTCATTGCTCATTAGCCCCTTGGATAGATATCGGTAGAGTGCAACAGAATTGGAACAGAAGACTGACATAACGGGCGACAGGGAAGGTAATTCCCGGAAATTAGAAACAGTTGTTTTCACAAAGATCATTTCAATTCTTCAATTCTTTCTGAAAAAGTAGTAGGGGATGGCTTTTTAATGTGATTAACAAACAGAAGTTATGTTTTGTCTGCATTGAAGGTAAGGTGTCATTTTTTTCTCAAGTCAACAAGAAGACCATTTTTCAGGCAGGAGATGCCTTTGTATCCTCGTAAGTAGAAGTACGATGCAGAATAATCACCAGTCACAGCCAACTTGGATGCAATCTGTTGAGGAAGATATTGATGAAGACGAGAAATGGGGAAAGAGCAAAATTAGAACTATGGGAAGCACAAGAAAATACAGATAGATTATTAGAGGACTAATCATCAAAATTATTATGACTTTGCAGTTGTGGAGAAAGAAAAGAAGACATCAAACACTGTGTCATTTACACCGTATCCAGGACGTTTTCTAAGCAGACCAGTGCGCCAGACCTAGCAAAAGCAATAGAGATGTCAATTACAACTACATGGGCTTAAAGCCTTTGACCTAAAAGTACCTAAACCCTGATAAAATTTTTCAGCAATAACATTAAGAGCCGATGACCTTCCAGAATGAAAGTCATAATTAGATCTTCAACCGAGAACTCTTTAACGAAGGTAAAAAAATCATCTGAGAAAGAAGACTAATTGAGCTACAGCCACGTGGATATAATCTTTCACTAGATGTGTTGAATACAGTAATGATTATTGGTAATTTCCAATTTGATGAGAAGGATGATAGATGGAAACACTTCAAAAGAGGTTTATTGATACTGGAAACGGTTTCGTCAACAAATCTCATCAGAACCTTGGAAGAATGAAGCTTTCCGATCATAGGAAAAACATTGAAGACAGTAACTTGGGTACCTGAAAGATCTTGATCAGCTCTAAATAGAGAGTCAAGAAGACATTGCCACGACTGAAGAAGGGTAGTGTACTAGAGCCTTAGATGACAAAAAGGCCTCAAGACTATTCAAAATACTTTAAATGGAAGATGTTTCTGTATAACTGACTCTGATAATATTGTAACAAGAGACATAAAAGCTACGTTTCTGAGCAAAAACATTGTTATATAAAAGCAGAGTTAACATTACCAACTCCAGATTTACACTGACTTTGCAAAGACGGTAAAACAAAATGTTACAATGTATGTATTGATTATCACATTAATCAGGCACTTGGAGGTTTATACTTCTTAAAGCCTTCCCTTAAAAGACTCCCTTATAAGTCAAAGCAGTATTAGGGCTCTGCTGAATATTAATGAATATTCACTCAATAATATTTTGGCATAGGTATTTCTTATTTTCTCAGATTAAATGCACAGTATATTTCATGTGCTTTTAAATTTTCTGAGCATTGCTCTTTAACTCTTTACTTTTCGCTTTGGCTTATACTCTAAAAATGGTTTTAAACTATTCCGTAGCACATTGTATCATCAATTACATGCCCTTGGTTACGTTAATGGCAACGTTCATTTCTGACATACACAACAACCAATAAAAGTAAACGTACATTGGTACCTTGAGCAGCTATTGCATCGAAGATTGAGAGCAAGAAAATCATGAAATTTTACCTCAGCCAAGGTGAACAATATCCAAGGCGAACGGAAACTGACAACAAGGATTGAGGAAGTAGATGAATGCTTGTCTATTCTACTAGAAGACAAGAAGACAAGTTACGTAAGTCTAATGCCCGACGGTGGAGTGGTCCTCTACAATTTTCACGGCTTTTCGGTAAGACAAATTACTGTTCTTCGCATTCCAAATACCACTGCCATTAGTAGACAAAGAAAACCCTTATCTGGTGTTGTTAGTTGGAAATGTTTGTGCTGTTTTACTGGCAAATACCAGTTCCATATACTTTACATTTAATCTATTTATGTGGACACGATATTTAATAAAAGAATTTCTTCTTGATAGCTTAATAAGGGGCGATTGCAGAGAGCTTTTCTAGCTTGCTTAGAATAGTGTTTTGAAACTGGTTGGCGATGAAGGGAGAAATATAAAAATTTTCAGGTTTGCCAGACAACTGAAAAATGTAATTCCCTACTCCTAACAGATACCTTTATATTTTAGATTGATTAGCTGTATGGAGTCAGACATGATACTCGACTTAGGTGTCATGAGAGAATATCCATGGTGTGAGGTATGAACAAAAATCAACGATCCTTTATGCTTCCCATGTCTCAATTCTCAAATTTTGCAACACGTGGTTTCTAGCTGCCCTCTACACTTGAATCAAGGACGTTACAACAGGTAACATGATTCAGTTAAAAAAAATTATTTATCAGTTTCTTCTATCTATCTTCAAACAAAGTTAAAGTCTCCTGCGACATTGATGGTTTCTCATCACCAAGTTTGATATCTGGAGATAGCCTACTTCCTGACGTATTGATTCAATGTAGCAATTTACTGGATGTACTGGAATTAACTGTTGGATTTAAACAAATCTTAATTCAAATTATCAGAGAAAATCGAACAAATATAAAGCCCTTTACAAAGATCTTGCAGAAAATTATAATGTTCAATTCATTAATTTGAGTATGAGTTCAATTGGAGGGATAGCAAAGGACAGTGTCTGTTTTGTTGAAATGTTGAAACGTCACAAGGTTGTTAACTATGATTACATAAATAATTGGCTGTGTAATCAGATCTTCTTATTTTCTGTTTTGTCGACGTGATAAGGACTGAACTGATCCTGGGCTTTTATGTTGGTAACTTTCTCTTTTTGTCGTGATCATTTGTTACTAAGATTAATGGCACACATTGATCTGGATATGCCTTCCTGTAAGTAAGTATCAAAATGTATCTATTGAGTCAAAAATAAATTTGACGTTTTAAAATAATTATTATCATAAGCAAAGACCAGACATTATCTTCAAGAAGGAAATTAACAGTTGGCTTTGAAACAAATTTAGCCAATTTAGCCATCGCAAATCAAGGAAATATTCAACTTTATGTCAAGAAATGAAAATGGATTACAAAGTTAGTTTTATCAGTCTTAGTATGAGTGCGTTTAAATTTGAGATAATAGGAGATAATGAATTGGAAGTTTAAACCAAACACTCTTTTCAAAATAATATGCAACTCCAAAACATATTCTTGAAACAGTTTATACATGTTTAATGATGTATATAAGAAGATCCCGGGTCGTTTGTGAGTGAATCTTCCTAGGCTCAGCAGGGATGCTAAATTTTGGATAAGATGCTTGTACAATTTCAGTTGCGTATCGGTCAGCAAACATGTTTTGAATTGTTTATGTCAGCTGTTAGCTCCTCGAGTAGTTCGTACATCCAACTCTGTATAAAGATATTGTAAAACTGATAAATGAAATTGAAACAAATATTTAATATTAATCAAGACCATGCCTGAAGGCTTTTAATTGCACATTTTAATAATGATCAGGAGGTCTTAACTAAACCTACTATGGTTTATAAACTTTTTTAAGTTGAATCCTCTTCCAAAGCGTACATGGAACACACATTCAATAAATAGCAAAAAGATCTTAAAATCAAATGCAATTTTGTATATTTTTTCACTTAGAGGAAGAAATTTTCTTTTAAGTTTGTGTCTTTGATCAAAAACTTTTCTCTCGTTTCTGAATGCTTTACGTTGCCGGTCAAGTGCGTGTGTTGCGTCTACTGCTGTGAAAATATAAAAATGCAGAATGTTATGATTGAAGTTTGTTTGTTATAAATGAAAATTAGTGTACATTCCAAAGTTGGTCTCAATCTCAGCATCCTTCATTCTCTTTCTATTGTCTCTTTGACAATGCTTATTTAGTCCATTTCTTATGTGATGAGTTACAATATTATGTGGACTTATTATCAACAGCTCTAAAACGACATAAAAATAAATTCGGTCGCGAATTACAGTCAAAACATACAGTGATCAATCTCAAAATTACTCATCATTTGTACCAAACAAGCGATTACAGTGAAAACAAAATGCAGCATCTGTTTCTAATGAGTATTCAATCCAGTTTTAATTTGAGTACCAGCTTTCTTTTGAAATCTGTAATATGGCTACCACATATAGATCCTGGAAAGCCAACAACTGTCCTAATTGGGCCGAGACTGAGGACTCTATCAATATTTACAAAGTTTTCATTACCAGGATCTTGAGCAAATTTTGAAGCCAATTTTCACAAGGACAATTTGCAAATAAGGAAATTGAGTGAAAGGCGAAAAAGGTCAAATTGATTAGGATGCTAAAAATGTGAATTGCTATGCATAGGTTGCTTTTGGCACTCTTGTTTGTAGAAAGGTAAACAAGGATACAGACAGCAAGCAACCCATGCATAGTTAGAAGCCACTCCTAATTATCAATAGTTATGTCAATGTATTTGATTAACAAGGTGACAATGGGTTACAAAACTCTAGGGAATGCAATCACTAAGCTAAAGAAATAATTGCAACAAATAAATGTGAATCGGTATAATGATAAAAACAGAAAAATTTCAGAAAGATAGACCATCTTTTCTACAATCAGTTTGCAAGACAAGATGTGACTAAGAAAACGAAACTTAATAAGGGCCTACTCCTACCCTAACATTTTTATGCCATTTTTTGACTAATCTAAATAACCATATTTTAAGAAAAGTGGGGGGTAATTATCCCCATACACCCCCGTGGCTTGGCCACTGGTTTCATCATTCTTGTTTTGGTAGTGATACTTGATAACATCAATAGTCCATGTGATTTGAAATATGTTAAAGCCTCTTACTCTTTGCATATCTTGGTTAATTTTGCTCTTAAACTTTAGCAGTGGTTGGCCTCGTGTTACTTTCGGTCTGCCACTCGGTCAAAATTCTTCCTACCTGGATTCGTAACTCGGTGTCCAATGAAATATGATTTCTCAAGTGGTTATGCCGCCTGCCAAAATGCCCTGGACTGGTGGGGTTTGTATGAAAGGAGAACAGTACTAGCATACGTCCTGTCATTAAATCCTTGGACTATGCAATGCGACAGGATCTGATGGCATTGGCCATTGTATATTCTGCCCCAGTTCTCTCGTGCAAGTATCTCCAAGTGCAGTAAAATACAAAATCTTGTAAAGTGAAAGCAATGGCCTGAGTTCATATATAAGAAAGCACGTTTTTTTGTTAAAGTTTTTGTTTCGAAAGCGTAGTTAATGCTTGATCACCATGTTACCAGGTATGGTCTAATCCGGCTGTGTATCCTAATACATCCATCGATTTAAATGTACAGGTTCCCTGTGCTCGGCAT
>JANTCA010063300.1:0-16380 GCA_024741275.1 Chironex yamaguchii | reverse complement strand
GTGTCAGACGAAAAAAGCTTTTAAGTATGATTTTAGCGCAATGTCGCAAATTTTCAAGGCGATTGTCAAGTTTTGTATCACAAAAAGATTGTTCAAAATAAGAACAGATTAAAGAGCTTAAGAAAATAAGAACAGATAATTTAAAACATGTCATTTAGAATTCCAAGTCAAACTCAGCAACATGTTTGAAGCTCTGGAGTCTGTATCTGAGGATGACCTAGATTATTGCCAACCTGTATGAAGCTGCCAAGTCCACAGCTGGAAAACACTAAAGGGAAACCTAAGACAAACTATCCGCAAGAACAAAACAACTTAGAGAAAAGAGATTACTGAAAAGAGGAAGTTCGTCAAGGCAAAACAATGAATACTCATGCAAGGCCATCAGAATAGACATGAAAGAAGACCTTCAATCTTTCCATTATAAAAAATCCTTGAAGCAGTTGGGAACAGTAAGTAGTGCCTAGGCAAAAGTCAGTTCACTTCCATCAAGGAAAAGGAACGGCTCTGTCATAACAGACAGGAACAGGACCGTTAAGTGAGGAATTTCACAAGAAGCTCTTTGTTTGAAGAAGGCCGGCATCTACACCAACACAACAGGTATCAACATATGCACTAGTTACAGATGACTCACCACGAATTCTTCCAAATGAGATAAAGGCATCAATAAACAGGCTGAACCGCACTAAGGCACCAGGGGAAAACAAAAGTACAGGTGGCATCCTCTAACACGGTTGAGAGGTAATAGTGACTGCACTTACTTGCATGAAAAACCAGTGCTTATGCCTGCAAAAGATACCTTCCTCTTGGAAAAATGCCGTAGTCATCCCTATTACATAAAAAGGGAGACACCACAGACAGGAATACAGACCTATCAGTCTAATACTACTCACGTACAAGGTTTTCTCCCACATCCCTACATACTGTTGAGGTTAATTCTGGCGACATTAGATTTCCATCAGCAAGGAAACAAGCAGGCTTTAGAGCTGGATTTTCAAAATCGACCACATCATTGCACAGCACACATCATTGCACATGCAAAGCTCCAAACCATGCTGCAAGACATTAATGACACCAGCAAGCCAGTTTGTCTCAACATGCACCTTGGCAAAGCAAAGGTCACGTAGAACAAACTCACTACTCATGCTGACATCTCTGTAGGGGTCAAAAATAGAAGAGATCAACAACTACATCTACCAAATACATCTATCACAAAAATAAGACCAAACCCAGGACCAAACTAAATTGCCTTAGTCTAATCTGCTGTGTATTTAACAAACTGAACTCCATGATGTGCAAAAAGAGTGTTCCTATATCACTGAAAAGAAAAGCTTTCATCGAATGCATTCTACCGGCGTTAATATAAGACAGTGAAACATGAGCCCCTAAACAAAATACAACTACAAAAGCTGGTTAATACAAAACAAAAGATGAAAAGGTTCATCGTGGGAGTAACATTAGGGATAGAAAAGGAGCAAGCTGGATTAGAGGTAAGACAAAAGTGATCGACGTCATAGACCACATCAGGGGAAACAAGTATAGATGGGCAAGACACGTCTCTAGAAGAAAAGACCACCCGCATAACAGAATAGTGCCCGGTGGACCACAAATGATCCTGTGATAGGCCAAAGAACAGGGCTAGGTGGAGATCATGTAGAAAGGGACTCCTCCATAGGGAGTTAGATGTACTATGATTAAATGAATTGAATAAATGTTGCTAGATAGTCGTCCCCCTCTTCACGTAGAGCTGGGTGGTGTCTTTTTTTAAACAATATAGGAAACTGCGCACAATGGCTTTCTCTAATCCTGATTCGTAAAACAAATCAAACGACTGTTATTTCCTAGTTTTTGGAAAACAATTTTCGTTAAGATTGCACCGTGTGTATAAATATTTCAGGTATTTTTTATCACCTGCAGTGTCCTTGGCAAGCTATCTTCGTGATTACATAACCTTTCCCCGATATTTACTGCAAAGCAATTAAAATTTATAGAGCTATATTTTCATTTAAATTTTCCATCCACATTACCATGAATTTTTTACAGTTTTATAAATTGTTGAACAATATTACCCAGACTGTCAATCACTTTGTCCTGAACGTTGCCAAGCCTACCTTTTTGTCACCACCGTCAAATGCTTGGTCTTTGTTATCTGTGACACTACCAACTTTTTTCTCTTTTTTGACGAGTATTTCACAAAAGCCACAATTTCTATAGCTTCATCTATGATATCAGATAATACCTTGATATTGTAACTTTAAGGCGCAAACAAGCTGAATGCGCATAATAATGTGTAGCATAGGAGTTTGACTAAATAGCCCAATTTGGCTACATCAGACTTTAATTCAAACACATTGCAGGTTCCCTCATAGCATTAATTAGAAAAAAAAATGTAAAGAAAGCTGCACCCTTATCAGGTCACTTTAATGACAGTAACTAATATCTTTGAACCAATGTTGGAACCTTATTAAAGACAAGGATATCCTTCTGTGTGTCTTATCGCCGACCCAACGAATGCAAAATCTCAACTGCTTTTGTTTGAATTATAATCATCTTCATCACATATAAATGAACAGCAGCTTAACTGTATTTCATTGGTAAATTCTTGGTAAAGAGATACAATAGGAAAGAATGCAAAGAACGTCATATCAAATTTTGTTTATTGAAGCTTTTTAAAGTTTTTTTCAATATTTGTGATTACTGTTGACCAAAGCTTTAACAGCTGAAAACAACTTGATTTTTCCTCTACATCTCCTTGGCTGAACTATTCGTTGACGCCCTAAAATCGATGTTCACAAATAATTTACAGAAAACACGATTGCTCTATAATGTTTAGTTTGGCTTGCTTGTTTGCTACGGCAAGGTCTGCGACCTTGGCTCTTTCTGTTCTTGAAATTTAGATCGAATTGAAATGAACTCGTCCTCTTTTTTTACGCAGTTGAGAATAACACTTTTATGATAGCTCAAAAATAGCTAGAAACAATCAGAGCGCGCGAAACGTAGCCAAGCAAATAGGGTCTGATGTGATATCCAGTTTTCTGACTATTCAAATGAGCTGTACTAATGGTAACTGGTTCTTCTCCACGAGGATTACGTCACTAGTTGGGGTTTTATGACGTCAACATTATCAGAAATTCCAAAGTGATCCAGAAGATAGGATTTGATTTCGGTCATCACCGAAAAAAAGGAAGCAGCTCGAACCAGTTAGAATAACATCTGTCATTTCAAATTTCAGCACGATACGTTCATAACGTTTTGACTTATTTTGATAACGAACAGATATACAAACACTTAGCCAGATACCGGCAAATACATAACCTCCTTGGCAGGGGTAATAACTAGGCCGCTAAAGTAAACCACGTGGAAAAATATTTGAAAGATACCATGAGAGACAAAGTTCGTCTCTGCTTAAAAAATATATATATGAGGCAAATCGTAAGAGGTATGTTCGATAACGAAAATACGTTAAATTAAAGTGGTTAGTAGGCTTTGATACATGTTTGGTGGGCGCCGCCCTGGTATAGTGGATAAGACGACGATATTGCAAGTCAGAGGTTGCGAGTTTGCACCCGCGTCACCATAAAGAAAATACCATTGGTGAGAGAGAGTATCGGGAACCCACTGCAAAGTTTTACTCAGTCTTTTCAATTTCGTTGGTTCATGTCAGAACTGGATTTTACAGTATTAAATGGCGTCAACAATCAATTAGATAATTGTAACTGATGATGGTACTTGACGTATCAAAACATCTTTTACAAAATGAAAAATGTCGTTCTTTTTATCAAGTGTTTAACATAGTTGTTTTGAAACTCTTTAAACAGGAATAAAGGAGCTTCGGTTAGTAATTAGAGTCGAAAAAGATACAGTGTACCTTCCAACAATGTATGAAACTTTATCAACACCCCAATTATCATCTGCTCCTCACCTTTAGATAAGCTCTGGATCCGCCGCTGGGCGTCATAGCATGCGGTTGGCACATCAATCTCCAAATTTCTAAAATTAGTTATTTTTGTAAATCAATAACGCCTGCCGTGATCAGGGTACCATATTGCAGACTAGAAAAGCACTCAGTGAGAGCATATACCTCCACCAAACATATTGTGATTCCAAACCAAACATATTGTGATTCAAACCAAACTTATTGTGATTCCAAACCAAACATATTGTGATTCAAACCAAACTTATTGTGATTCCAAACCAAACATATTGTGATTCAAACCAAACTTATTGTGATTCCAAACCAAACATATTGTGATTCAAACCAAATTTATTGCAGTTCGATATTGATAATGTTATACTCGCACTCCTCCATCAAATTAAAAATATCAATTTGCAGCCTTGTTGTCAGAATTATGATTGCCTTTGTCATTACTGTATGTGTATATTTGATCCAACAGTGTCCTGGTTAGTAGTGTTCCTGAAATTTGTATGTCTTTACTATGAAAATTTGATGATGCCAGTGCCCAGTAAAGGGAGAGACTAATTAACCGATCATGATAGTTCATTATAGCTGAGCTGTGCTATTTTGCAGAACCTTCTGGAAGCTTGTCTTGCCCTAATGTCAAAATAAAAACCCCTGGATCCAGACGGTGATCTAGATCACGTCCAAAATTCAATCCTTTGTTTCCTGTCATAGGCCGGACACTTCCTAACCATTTCGTCGATATCTATTCATACAGTTTTGAGTTATCTTGCTGACAAACAGACAGAAAGAGAGACATACAAACAGGTAAAGAAATCCTGGTCAAAACATAACCTCCTGGTGGAAGTAAATATAGCAAACATAAATTGACAATTGACGTTGCAGAACTTTTGAATTAAGTAATTCTAGTGATAATTACGTTCTCTGTAGAAATCTGTTATAATAATAATAGCTCAAAATCCTATTATAAGTCCTCTACCTAAGATTATACTTCAATCAAGAGACTACAGGTAGGCGAAGGTAAGACAACAAGAAAGAGGTGAAAGAATTTAAATGGGAATGCAAAGTTTGATTACAGAATGAGGTTTGCCTAGTGCAAAATAAACTTTTCAGTAATGAGCTTCACTTTAATTACTGGAGTGAGAATGGAACTACGCCTGACAGGAAATCCTTTTCAAGTATACGTTGATACGTGCTTGGAGTTAAAAAATTGTTCTCAACAACATACAGACAAATTAGTATGAAAATAAGGAATAATTCTCCCCAAGGCATATTATGTTGTTAAGCTACAGTAACCCTCTTTCAGCTACTAGTGGCAAATTCTTAGATCTCCTGATAAATTGCTTCACAAAGGCCAGGCAGACTACATTAGAAACTAAAATGGTTTTGGGTGTCTGTGATTAACCATAAAACAAAATCTCCCAAGAATTTTGAAGTGTTAAGATCAAAATAACAATCATGGAGTTGTTAAAGCTTTTTTTTACTTATGTCTGCGACTATACCTTTGTGAGCAATCCGGAATTATTAATCCGATGGTTCGGTTTATGAAGTAGAAACAACGATTCCCTGACAGAGCAAGTTTTGTTTGCCAACATGGTCAAGATTCGAGAGGTATGTCATTCAAAACAAGAAGCACTCCGAGAGCCCAAACGTCCACCAAGCCAGTATTAGTATCTAATTAACAGGGGTTTTCCCCGCAATGATCTCCCACTAACACTATAAAGGTTTCGTTATCGAAAAAGTGACTTAGAAGCCAGGATTTCATTTGGATCATCCGCAGATTTTAATAGGTTGTCACCTGGATCATCTGGGCTCTTTTATGAGGATCCGTCGAGTAGCTTTTGCATAATCCTGCTGACAAAGAGACAAGGAAATGCTACTGAAAACAATACGTACGCTTTGTGAAAAAATCCCCAAAAATTTATAAAAATCACTAACAAATCATAAAAATCACGAAAAAAATAAAAATCACGATCATATCATAAAAATCACGAACAAACCATAAAAATCACCTACAAATCATAAAAATCACGAACAAATCATACAAATAAAGAAAAAAATACAAATCACGAACAAATCATAAAAATCACTAACAAACCATTAAATCACCATCAAATCATAAAAATCACGAAAAAATCATAAAAATCACGAAAAAAGCATTAAAATCACGAACAAATCATAAAAATCACGACAAATGGATAAAATCGTTAAAAAGACAAGACAAATTAAAAAAAATTACAGAAACCATAACAATGTTGCAATAAATCACAAAAATCATGTTCGAATAATTGAGCGAAAAACAATAGGTGTTCCTACCAGTGGGTGATTTTTAGGTGTTTCGATGACACATGATTGAGAGTTAAATGCTTTGTTACAGAAGTTGATAATATTAATACCCTACGTTCACACTTGAATTTTGTATTTAACAGCTAATGCAGGTAAGAAACAGATATGAACTAAACTAATAAACTATTATTCTGACATTTCGACAAAAACTATTGACATCTTCAGATAAATTCTAATTATTATCTCTGAGAGTGGCAAATTGCTATTCACCCAACTTTAAAAACTTCTTAGGGTGTTGCTTCTTAGGGTGTTGCTTCTTAGGGTGTTGTTGGCTTCCAAAGGCAATTCATTCCAAGTCTCTGCATATCGAGAAGCTAAAGAGTTGCTTCCCATTGCAAGTTTTCATCCTTGGAACTAGGGCATTGGCAGAGGTATTCCACTAAATCATATTTATATCTTCGCACGAATGTTTCTGGGCCCAAGACCTGAGAATGCTTTGAATATAATAGAATTGCTTTACAAATGGCAGCGGTATTAGTGATTTACAAGCTGCGAACATCAATTCGTTCTTCTTTAATGTTATGTTCTATAAGATTGTCACAAGTGAGTGCAACATTACAAGATTTCTTTCATAGTTTTTTCAACACATGCTGGAAATGTTGATAATAAAAGACTCTGCGACGAACAGTGACGGCTGGTGGTAATTTGTTTGAGTGGGGCGGTATCTTTGATAGGTTTTCAAATGTTAACGTCAGGTCTGGAGATGAGACCCCCCCCCCCCCAAAGAAAATGTGGGTGATGTCTGTGCACCTTTTAATCGCCTTGCAGGGGATAAAGTAATGCATTGTGGTATTGATTTGTGGCATAATATCCTTGATAAGCAAAATTTACTACATCATTGTGATGCCAATAAGCGATACTGTATAAGCTATGCCTTTCCTATCATCTGTAGACATAACGGGCAAATTCAATTTTGCCCCTGCAGTGATGGAAAATTGTCTGATTTCTCCGGACAGTCAGTATGAACTACGCATGCCCAGATGCCAAAATCTTGGGCGAATTTTATCTTGCCCTTGCTGTTCACGGTCAAACACTACAGAAAAAGTAGAATGCAGCCCTGTGGTCTGCTTCAAGGCAAAAGTCACATAACTTTGGACATGCGTTGACAGTTGACACTGCAAAGAAAGACACTGGGAAATCATGGAAAGTCGTTCCTGAATAAGACTAGGAGTGACAAAATTTGTCAATTCGGAAAATAATTGGAAAATAATCAGCCACCACTGGCTACAAGAAAAATCTATTTGACATTTTTTAAGGTCTGATGTCTCTGAGTAGTTTTTCCAGATCTCTACGAAGTATAGATCTGGAAAGATTATGCATTCTGACTTGTTTAAGTTACATTTGCACAGAGTTTTCCGTGACTTAATACCATTTTACTATAGTATACTATAGTAATTACTACGTTAGTAACATCTTTTATCTTATTATAGAGAAAATTGTGCAATACTGTGAAGTTAAGTTAATTTTTGGACTTTGTATTAGCTTAACTTGATTAGAAAATGTTGGTCTGTGCAGGAGGATCAACGAGAATTGTGGGACGAGTGCTGAAAAAATGTGCAAGAATGCCAATATGAGTAACCCACCCAATCTTTAGCTCCATTAACAAATTTTTCCGGTGCCTCCCAACCACCTATTTTATAATGTCTGTTGGACTCAGATTATATCCCTTAACAAACAATCACTTTATCTGCACATTGTACACACCATAACAGAAGCATCCCACTCACCCTCAAGCGTATATTTTATTAAATGTGTATGTCACTCCCACCCTCCAAGTTATGTTGTACTCGAAAATTCAGTCTTAAGTTTGTTTGTTTAGGATTATATATTCTCAACAACCACATGTAGTAAAAATTTTCATACAAAACTTCAAAAGGAAACAAAAAAATCATTTAAGTCACAAAAATCATAAAAATCAAAATTGTTTCAAAATTCTAAAAGATCAAAAGAAAACATAGCAAAGTCACAGAATCACAAAAATCAAAAGACCACAAAACTCAAAAAAATTGCAGAAAGTACAAGAACCATAAAAAGCATAAAAATTACAAAAATAACGAACATCACCAAAATCATAGAAATAACAAATATCATCAAAATCATAGAAAACACAAAAACCACAAAAAGCACAAATAGTCCAATGGAGATGTGTTAAAAAACACGGAAACTGTTCACTTTATGTTAAAAGTATAAAACTTGCTGTCAAGGTTATATGAGTTACGATGATCATTTTAAAATTCAAAATGCAGAAAAGATACCTGTATCATAGTTGAAGCTTGCCATAGCATTGTCTACACATAGGTGAGGCCTGGATCTCAACAAGTTATGCAAAAGTCAAATTATTCTGCTCATGCGCTACTTTTTACTTATCATGTGAGTCGTAAAATGATGCAAAATATCAAAATTTTAGTTTTGAAGGTTTCATTATAACATGTGAGGTTTCATTTTGAGTGCTGCAGGCCTTGTAATTTATCTGAGTGGTTGAGGGCGTCCAAAACGACTTCGAATTATCAGTTGCCATATGAATAAAGTAGAACTCCTCATTTTTCATTAAAAAAGTTTTATGAGAACACGAGCCTGGGTTTTGGTCACAATTTAAAAACAGATTAATAACAAGCTGAGGCGGGAATTTTGAGCTCCAGAAAAAAAATTTAATGAAAGCAATCAGGCTGAGAATTCAAATAAAAGCAACAAATGGAGGCAAACGGGGCCGTTTGAGGGACATGGAAGTAAAATCTTGCGACAATTTTCACCATTATTCTTATCTACGACTTCGATGGGGGACGTTTTTTTTCTTTTTTTTTTGTAACTTTGGTTGAATTAGTTATTGGTGGCATTTTAAAACTGCTTGTTGTTAATCAAACACACAAACGACTGCAAAAAAGCAGGCTTGCAAAGGATTATAGAATTACGAACATCTCAGTTCGAAAATCGAAGAAAGTTCAAGACCAGGTAGTCCAATCCGAATTTACTGGTTCCTAGAAAAGAGTGTAGATGACCACGCAGTTTCGTAGGAAGCAGATAATTATTGGGGGCAGCATTGCCCCCCAAAAATGGGAACAATAGGCAATATGTTGGAAAAACAAAGAATTCCTCAGTTTTGTGGGTCAGCGCCCCCCAAGAACAATAGCGGCTAAGGACCTGCCTATTGAAAAGATGCATAATTTAATCAGGATGAAATGAAAATTATATTTAAGTAGCAATTCGAGTTCGAATAGCACCATTTACAATGGCTTCATTGATTGTTTTGTTAGTTTAGCACGATAACTTCTTTGAAGGATTAGATGACAGGAAGTAGACAGAAGTCATGACAAATCAGTCACTTGATTCTATTATCATTGGAAATGAAAAATTTTCTGAACTATGGAGGTGCAATCTTTGTATTTAAGTCGCATGAATTGGACGCTGTGTGTTATTTGTCAAGAAACGACCAAAACTGGCCATGATTTGCTATCTCAAAATCAAGCATGCCTTTCTGTTTCACAGATAATAGTATTCAACTCATTTAAGCGTCGACGGAATGTGAATAATGTAGTGTGTGATCATCGTAAGAAAGATCGAGAGCCACCACTTCCCGTACACCTCAGACAAAGTTAGTTGATGAGATATTTCGACTTGGCCTCTCAGTTTCCTATAACCGAGTTCTGGAAACTGAAAATACAATAACCCGTTCATTATGCACGAAATTTGACGAGGAAAGGGTTCTCTGCCCTCCAAACCTTGCAAAGTCTGTATTTACAACGTCACCGTATGATAATGCATTTGATATGCAAAAGAAGCATTTCACGGAACAGGAATTTCCATTTGCCAGCATCCTGATGATCGTAATACTGGTCAATGTCTTGATAGTAGGTATTACAAAGATGATGGTTTGAGAAAACAAAAAGCTGATTTGCCAGAGAATACACGAGGCCATTACAGTAATACCTTGGAAGCTGTCTGCGATAAAAAATTCTTTGAGAGGCGATCGCCCTCCTAAGCTTATCAACTTAGGCGATTTACCGCCTTGGTGACAATTTATATACAAAACGGCCTGCTTAGCCAAATGAGATCTTAATCTTTTGCAATAGACAAGGTCAACTATTCTCGGTGGCTTCCTGTTCATCTAAGAGACATGCTCAACCTAAAAACCAGTTTCCATAGGTCTATCAAAGTTTTCTTGATGGGAAATTTGTGCTTCACAACTCAGAAAATAGGTTCTCTGGAATATCAATTGATCATGCACACGAACATAGCAACAAAAAAGTGAAAGGCCAAGTTGGGATTATTACCATAACTAAAAATGATAATGCTCTGCATCGCTGGCTCGTCTCAGGTCCTCAAATATCTGCTCTGACCGAAGTATTCAACAGAAGCATTTCTAAACCAGTGGACGGTGATGAAGCAAAGAAGAAACAACATCATTCCAGAAAAGATATTCTTCAGATGTCTGTAACTTGCAAAGCACACGTAATGAATTTAGGAATCCCTCTTTAGAGGAGTCGACAGATTCATTGATTACTCTTAAAACAGGAAATATACGTCAAGGCCTTGCAGTAACAAATCTTGAAAGGATTGAGGATGTTGGCGAAAGCAGTTTAAAGAATACGTCACTCAAACGTTGAATTGAGATCAGGAAACAAAGCAGAGCTGGATGACTCGATTTTTAGCTGTGAAGTACCTTGTGCAATTCATACACAAAAATCTAAGACAGGAAGGGAAGACCGTCATAGTAACAACTGGAGAGAATGCTTTATGCTGGCCTCCACGAGACACATCCATGATCAATCCATGCAGCCATGAGGAGGCCCATACCAGGATTTTTGTGCATTTAAAATATGCTCATCAAAGGCAGGATTCAATCGTGCAATCATTCATACAGTCGATACTGATGTCGTAGTTCTTGGAGTCGCTGCTGTAGTAAGACTAAAGGACTTACAACTGACAATTGGATTTGGAACACGGCAACACTTTATATGCATCAATATCAACAAGATAGCTGTACTTTTAGTTGAGGAGAAGGCTCTCACATTACCCATGTTTCATACAATCACTGGCTGTGATACAGTTTCCTTTTTTGCGGGCAAAGGAAAGAGATCTGCACTGAAACCTTGAGAAATTGCTCCAAATGTCACACAGTCTTTTTTTCACTTGAGAAAAATCCTTCAGTCGTAACTGATGAAGAGATGGTTATTATCCATCACTTTGGTGTATATTTATACGATTCCACAATTGAATTATCATCCATAAATGCAGTTCGACCAGAGCTTTTTGCAAAATAGAACCAAGCAACTGAAAACATTTCAGCAACGGAAGCCTCACTGCTTCATCACATTCATAGGGCTGCCTTGGAAGCCAATTATTGGAAACAAATGTTTGCCCCTGTCCAGTCATCAGTTTGTCCAAAGCAATGTGGGTGGATTTTCAACCCTTTCAATTTTTCAACCCTCTAGTAACTACTTTTACATGCTTGTGGGTTCCCTTTTGACACAAAAAGTACCCAGTTTAGGAGTTGAGAGTGCTTAGATCTTCGGATAATATTTTTCATAATAGTGATGTCCTAATGACGTCATTAGGGCGTTTCCAGAAATGACTCCAATTTTTAAAATGATCAGCGCGCAAAATTGAACAATTTCAGCGCATATCCACTGGACTAAAAAGTCAATGGAAATTCATTTTGATATTTGAAATCCGACAAAAAAGTTTGCACACTTCACGAGTGACATACTCCTCGGCCAGATTTACCATTTTAGGAAGATTTAGTTGTAGCTTAGTTTATTTTGGAAGAACGGTCTTTCACAACCGATGAATTATACTGCTAGAAGCTACACGACTTTGTCTTTAATACAGTACGTAAATTACGTAAAGCCAAATATGATGATCTCCGCTTTTCTCGAATTTTCTGAGGCTTGACTTACATAGTGCTACGATATTGAGATATAAAGTTGTTATTTTCTTCCAATGAGCACTCAAGCCTACAATCCATCTGTACGTCCGTCCGTCCGTCCTTCCTTCCTTTCTTTCATCCATCCATCTATCTATCTATCTATCTATCTATCTATCTATCTATCTGTCTATCTATCTATAGATCTATCTCGGTTTCTATAAGTCATTTTTTACTTTTGCCGACAAGTAAGTCAGAAGAAACTTTAGTATTTGAAGGGAGCTTTAATCACATAATTTAAACTGTTTTTTGGCGTATCCTTGTCACAACTACGATTTACGATGGCAAATGTTCGCGAAAACCAAATAGTGACAATATGTTTTCAATATCATTACAGTGGTATTGGTTACAAATCGATACAGAGACATAAAATAATAATAGTCACATACAGGTGGCTTTTTCCTTTCTTCACTTAAGCTATGTAATAATCAGTCTTGGTCAACAGCAGTTAACCCCCGGTTTTTGTATATTCGAGAGCAAAGCAACATGCAGTTTTCAGTAGAAAACAAATTGATCCGTGTTTACATATTTATTTCTGTTGATTGTCCTTAAACCCACTGCTAAGACATCTTGTGTCTATGTGGATATTGATTAACTAAGTTCTATTGCCGTTGTAACCCAGTATGGTGCAGAGCAATTTCAACCAGGTTGTCAAAAGCTTTTTGCCCATTGGTTTTACATTCAATAAAATAGGACGAGTTGATAAGTATCACCCAAGTTGATCTCTTTTATATTTCAATGGATTTTTGTTGACGAAAACCTCGTTTTGTGGTAATGCTTTAGGATTAATTTCTTGGGCAATGGTGTAATAAGCTTTTGCGAGCACTTGATTGCAAGGAAAAGTTTCTTTTGGATTAAACATAGACGAATTCGGTGTTTTAAGACCAGATCTAGTCTAATACTCTGTTTGAAAAAATGGGATTTATGTCAATACACACCTTTGATAAACAGGTATTGGAATTTTATGTATGTGAATATGAGAAAAAGTCAAGCAAATTGCTTTGATACTGTTTGGCATTTACCAGTGATTTATAAGTACCATGTTGGTGATTCTGCACAGTTAATTCGCGCTTTGAAATGTTGGCAATACAAAACTCTCCTTTTTGTCTCAAAATAGCATGAAATTGACACTTGACCTATTAGCCAACATAGCAGCTGGTGTACAAAGCAAAACGAATGAAAATCGTAGACACGTTAACAATATCATCTACCCTATAACTATATTGCTTTTTACATGAAACGTTTATATTTGATACACACTACCTTGAAGTTCAAAAGTTTTTGTAAATGGCCTAAATAGTTTTTAAGCTAGTTATCTCCTATCGATATCCTTTGTTGTTTTCAGTTGGTAGTTAGATACTCGTAAGCTTAGCTTCTTTAACAAAATACCTTGACAAACCAAACGTGCATAAACTCGACTGGACGTAGTAAGGGTAACATCAGCAACTGCCTTGGTTTCAAATATAACATGTTTATATATTATAAGTTTGTCTTTCATTAGACTAGAATCCCTGAATCTCAATCATGTGCTTCAAGCATTCTTACTAGCTAGGGCTATGATCTGTTTAGATTATTTGGTTAACTTTACCCTGTTTATGATACTTTATAGGATATCTCTCCTACAGTAGGAAAATTTTTCCTCTCGATAGTTTATACGATTTAATACCTATCATTGTCTTGGCGAACACTTGTGAACATTTTAAACCGGAACTTTCCAGACCTTTCAGTAGACGGCAAAATGCCAACTTTCTGTGTATTCCGGAATTTCTTGACATTACCTGTCGTTATATAAGTCAATGTACGCTTCTGCGCTTCGTGCAGTGTATTTTGTACATGTAAAGATCTTTCTAGAAGGTTTCATGGCCCTGTTTCCCGGAATTTTCTCGGCGAATTTCAAAACCTATATAAAGCGACGTTCACCCCATATTCTTGCTTGTTTTATATGTATTGCTTAGTTTTAAATTTCAAAATCCCTGTTGTATCTTGGACGATAGTCGAATATTAATAATTATCATATTTAGAACCTCTATTTCAAAGCTTCTAACGGCTACCGTTCCATACCTAAAGTGCAATTTCTACTCTACACATTATCAATAAACTACGTCGCGATTAAGAGACGTTCTGTGGCATGACAGAAACATTTGCATTCTGTCAAAGGGCTAAAATTGCTCTCAAAGGCAAACAATGCCTAAGAAAGTTTTGTCTAAGAAAGGCAACATAGATATTGCTTGGGGTCACAACAGTAAAGATGAAATATTCAAATGATGATAGGACTTTTGCTCCGCTGAGGCATGATAATTGCTAGTACAAAGATATAAATGCAATTGCCTCATCGTTCCTATACAATTTTATCGTGCCTTGTAACATATTGACTCTGCACTTTACGTTTTGCAACCGACACAGCTAACAGGTAGTAGGAGAAAGTAATAAATATTTATAACAGACGTAGCTAGAAGCACTCCAGGAGCGCAATCCTCCATAAAGCCAGTATTATTATTCAAACCACGGGGATTTTTCCCATGATTATCTCCTTGCTAGCACACTTTCATGAAGATATCATTACCAAACATAATAACTGGGTTATCCCTCACTAGCACTTTGTAGGCTTCATTACCAAAACAGTCATCCGGACTTCAGGATTTGTTTCAGATTATCCTCCAAAATTAATCACTTGTCTTTCATCCCAGGTCGGATATTTTTTGAAAATTTCGACAGTATCCATTCATACATTTTTCAATTATTTTCCTAACAGACAGACAAACAGACAGACGCCAACAAACGTATAACGTCCTGGCGGAGGTAACTGGTACGTAGCAAGTAAACTGAGTACCAGCTGTCTTACAATCGACATAACAGCAGAGTAGAAAAGGTAAGTAATATTCACTTTTTTCCAAAAGATGTTTTAAAAACTTATCAGGCATAACGTTTGTTCTACTGACATAAGTGACAAATATAATATTAAAATTATTTCTTCCTTTCGTGAAACAGATATAAAAATAGAACATTTTGTATAGTTAATACTATATTGCAACAAATTAAGCTAGCAAGTAGAAGGTGCAGTACTTTCTTTAATCTTGAGTTATCACAAATGTCTGTAGGCAGGTGATATGCTTATTACCTTGTAACAAATTAAAATGAATGAAATCTAGTAGACTTGACAGCAGACGGCACTTTGACCGAGTTAGCGGTTACTGCAAGATCATTCTTAAAGAGGAATCCTGTCCATTCTTGAATTAAACATTTTAGTATGGAGATATTAAAGAACGTACTAATTAACCTTATAAGAACCTTATCGAATGCTCAGATAACAATGCCAGATATCTTACCATCTACAAAGCAAAGATACGTAAGTTATGATTCTGTTGCCAATTCCCTCCTAGTATACCTTGGGTTGGATAGAGCAAAGAAAATCTCCTTCTCGATCAAACAATTTGTTAGGCATAATATAGACTAGACTACTATAACCACAAAAATGCTAGCAAAGCAAATAAATTTGAATTAAACTAAATAATCAGAAAAAAGTAGCCTTATAAAATTAGAGAATATTTGAAATATCAGGACAATGGGCAAGTGTTAATGGCTAGAAATATAACAAAAGAATGACAAAATAACATAAAAATTTACGAATCAACCTAAAAACATACTTAAGAGCTTTTTTCGCTTGACAGTTGTTAGAGTATGAATCTTCCGAAAGGAAAGTATGGATATGTGGTAACCTTTTTATAAGGAACGAGGGTCAAAATTTGGTTGGCATATATCTATACTTTACTTTCTGATGCTTTATGCTCTGAAGACTGTCAGACGAAAAAAACTTTTAAGTATGTTTTTAGTGCAATGAAGCAAATTTTAATAAGTGATGTTGGAGAATTATCAAATGTCGTATACAAAACTAATGAGTTGAGTTTTATGAAACATCAAATTGTCGTTGAAGCAAAGCATTTGTATAAAAGTATGGTACACTTAAACAGAATGAACACGGTTATTCCTTTCAAAGTCCTCACAAAATATCATGACATACTGATGAAACGTAATCTAATAGACACACAGTTCAGTATATCGTAAATCCTCCAGCGAAAGCTCCCCTTCTTTCAATCGCCTCCCTTTAATAGACGCCCCACCCTAGGATTGTGTACCTACCACACAAAAGAGCTTAGTAGTATATGAATTTTTGTGCCGATGTGAAGCTCGGTATGTAGGT
>JANTCA010063288.1:0-38151 GCA_024741275.1 Chironex yamaguchii | reverse complement strand
ATCTATCTATCTATCTATCTATCTATCTATCTATCTATCTATCTATCTATCTATCTATCTATCTATCTATCTGTCTCGCTAAGTGTTAGACTGGAGGAAGATCATAAGATCATTGCCAATATCAAATGGCATCCACAACAAAATATATGCTACTGCATCCACAACAAAATATATGCTACTGCATCCACAACAAAATATATGCTACTGCATCCACAACAAAATATATGCATATATGAAATCATACGTCCTGTACGAAATCAACGTGCTGCTTCAATCAAACAAATCAACACTAAGTAGTTCAAATCATATGAAAATAAGGAGTTCTCTCAATCAGTAAATGATTAAAAACTGTTTGCCATT
Organism: Chironex yamaguchii; assembly: GCA_024741275.1. Taxonomy (NCBI): domain Eukaryota; kingdom Metazoa; phylum Cnidaria; class Cubozoa; order Chirodropida; family Chirodropidae; genus Chironex; species Chironex yamaguchii. The sequence continues at coordinate 37,791 of JANTCA010063288.1, read as the reverse complement.
GTAATTGGGGATGATGTTGAGGCTTCATGGAACGATTTAAACTGCAATTTACGACGCTGCTGCAGACTCACTAGGATATGTAAGAAGGAAAAACCTAGATTGGTTTGATGAAAATGATGCGGAAATTCACTCTTTACTCAAAAACATGCATAACACACATCGTATATGGATTGCTGACAAAAACGTTTCATTGAAGTGTAAGGCTTTTCAGCAGGCAAAAAAGTTGGCACAGTCTCTACTCAGAGAAATGAAACAAAATTGGTGGCATTTGAAAGCAAAAGATTTGCAAGATGCAGCAGATAAGTGTGATTTTAAATCCTTTTATCAAAACCTTAATGGTGTTTTTGGCCCCAAGTGCTGGGCTGAGCACTTCTCTAATGTATTAAACAGAGAATCGGAAGTAAACCAGGAAATAATCAACAATCTCCCTCAGAATCCGATTATCGATAGTCTTGCTCACAATCCAACCTTTGAACTTAAAAAGGCTTTAAAGCAAGTATCAAATGGTAAGGCGCCTGGTGATGATGGTATACCTTCCGACATTTACAAATATGGTAGCAAAATGATGATAAGGAAACTACTTGACTTGTTTTAGTTGCTATGGGATCAAGGTACAGTGCCACAGCAGTTCAAAGATGCTTCGATCATCCACCTGTTTAAGCACAAAGGTACTAAATGTGAATGCGACAACCACAGAGGAATTTCTCTCTTGGCCGTAGCTGGCAAGATTTTGGCCCGAGTCATTTTGAAGAGACTGAATGACACAATTTGTAAAACAGTGCTTCCAGAAAGTCAATGTGCTAACTAATCTGGACGGGGCACTGTTCATATGACCTTTAGTTTGAGACAAATACAATAGAAAGCAAGGGAATAGAATAAGGATTTGTATGTTACGTTTGTTGATCATACAAATCATTCGACACTGTGTCAAGACTCTGTGGACTCTGTGGACTGCTTTGAGAAAGCTTGGTGTTCATGACAAAATGCTAAATGTAATCAAGGGATGATGGCCTCAGTAAGGTGTGAAAGTGACCAAAGTGAACCTTTCGAAGTAACAAATGGAACTAAACAAGGCTGTGTTCTTGCTCCAATTTTATTTGCACTATGCTTTTCAGTGATGCTTGAAGTTGCTTTTAAAGATATAACTGATGGTGTGACAATTCAGTCCCACTCAAGTGGAGGGCTTTTCAACCAACAGCATTTGAAAGCAAAAACTTGAACATCTGTGCAGACCGTCCTTGAGCTTCTTTTTGCTGATGACTGTGCTCTTGTAGCACATGGTCTGGACGACATGGAGAACATTCTTAATAGTTTTTCAGATACTTGTAAGGCCAATATGTAGTACAATAACCGAACTTCTTTATCAACCGAAGCCAAACGTTCCTGCCACTGCGCAACCAGTGTCTTATATAGCTCTGAAAACAGTTTCCTCTTTTACATACTTGGGTACATGGTGTTTGATGACGCAAAATTTGAAAAAGACATCCAAAACAGACTAAGCAAAGCTAGTGAAGCTTTTGGTAGGTTGCGACACAGACTGTGGAACACTCACGATGTGTTTCTGAAAGTAAAAGTATTGCATGGTGCAGAGGCATGGAATTTGTATCATAAGCAAATCAACCAGCTTGATACCTTTCACATGAGATGTTTGCGTTCCATCTGTAATATCAAGTGGCAAGATCGCATTAAAAACAGTGAATTACTAGAGAGATGTGGAAGAAGTGGCATTGAGTCCTTCCTGATCAAAATACAAATGAGATGGTCTCGTCACCTTGTAAGAATGGATGATTCACAAATCCCAAAGCAATTATTTTATGGACAGCTTTCGAGTTATTCACGTCCAGTACGTCACCCACTTCTACGTTACAAGGACAAGCTAAAGGATAACTGAAACGTTGCAATATTGACAGAAATTCTTGGGAGAGTATAGCAGAGGACAGAAATGACTGGAAAACGACTTGTTTCTTAAAAACAAAAGACTTTGAAAGCAACCGTCTCAGCCATCGGGACACCCTTTGTGTCAATTTGATGCAACATCAGCAAAATTCACCTAACGGAGAGATTGTGTGACACTGTGGATTCAAATCACAAAGTAATGTTGGATTAGCTGTTCACACGAAAAAGTATCTCCAACCAACAGATATCCTCCAATGTACCATATGTGGAACAGTGTGCACGACGTCTGCAGGATTGAAAAGGTATATGTGATGTCACAAAAATTAGATTAATTGAGTAAAAAATTTACTGAACCCTCATTCATCGTTTTTGTTGAGAGAATCCACCATATATATTTATATCTGTATGTAACTGCATATATTTTTTGTATATATGTATACATAACATATAATATATATAAAAGAAGAAAAGAGATACTAAAAATAATGGATACCCCAAATAATTTTTGGGTGACTTAAATATTATTGTCAATGCACACAATTGTGCATTTGCATAGACCTTAGTATTTCTACAATTGTTGTTGTTGTAGTAGATGTAATCAATCTGTTAGTTGAACACTTTGTCGTCGTCCTCTCCATTGGCAAGTGATTGATCGAACCAAGCTATCATATCTCCTGGTCTTCTCCATAATGATTGTACAACCAGATTCGTAGGTCTGCCCTGACAATTGAACAGATGTTGCACTGTGCGAGGTCTGACACCACATTATGGACTCAGTTTGGTCACATTCTCATCGATCCGGTCTTTGTAGCTATTCAGCAGTTGGCACCACCCGGACCGCAACTGAACCAGAACACACCTGGCCTTTCTTGGTAGCAACCTTTCTTTGCTGTCAATGCCAGTGGGCGGAGGGTATCCACCCAGCATGATGTTCTCCTTATAACCATGGATCGCGTCTTCCACACTTGTCCTGTGAAGCTTGCCAAGTCCAGCCTTGTATGATTGTAGATTTAGACCACCATTTCGCGGCAGTACATCAAGTCATTGCAGATCGGTCATGAATTCATGAGGCAGGTCTTTTTGCAAGTTGTGATGTCGGTGTTGATCATGTGATGGCGACTTTAGATTTCTACGATTGTGAAACTTGTGAGTGGCCTTGGGGTTACAAAGGCCAAACGTCATTCCTTAAAAGTAGAAGTGCTAAGTTATAAGTTAAAAAGGTGCAATGTAATGCAATTGACAAAAAGGGTAAAGAATGTATTCACTATTAGGATTGCTACACATTAGACAAAAATGAAGGCCTCTTTCTTACATGGTGCAACACACTTTCTCAACACTACACTGGCAAATCTTTATTGCTCTGTTGAAGTGATTGGCAAAGTAAGAGAGATCCTGCACAAAAGAATTACAAAAGTCAACAAAGAACAGAACATTCTTTCCCTTGAACTATATATCTATTTCACATTTGCAATGATAAGGTCTACACAATGGAATGGTGACACATCCTGACAAAAATCAGACATTCCAAACATTTCTGTTCTAGGTGATACCTACTATGTAAGGTTGGTATACACGTGACATACATGTAAATTCAGGTGATAAAGAGGTATACAAACTCAACTACCTACAATAGGCATCTGTTTAAAACACATTACCAGCCGCACACAGGATTACTTTATTTATCACATCACCATCCATTTAGCATTTTATTCAGCAGCCTTAATTTTTTTCCAGTTACTAAGACAGGTCTTCTTAATTTTTTCCTGTATCTTATTCTCTTTTTCCTCATGAGGTGCCTTCTTCCACATCTCCACCTTAAAAGCAATCCATTTCCAACTCTTTTAAAGCGTTTTGCAACAGCTTTGCATGTTTTCCGCTTTCCCTTTTTACTACACGTATTAATGTTTCGAGAAATAGTGAGTTGACCAGACAGTTTACTATTGAAAGCAAATAAAACACTTCTTGGTATAATTGCACGAGCACTGGAAGAGGACAATGTTTGCATAGTATACTGTGTTGAGGAAATGGCAAGTGTGTGACATTGTTGCACTGCAGAAATTGTTCGGATGCTTGCTTTATTGAACACCATATGCCTTAAACCTAAAATGGAAGCACACCATTATCAAAGCCATCAAGTAATACTTGTATAAAATGCAAAATAAAAAATCATTACAGATAAAACATAAAAATTAAAATGCAAGAAGCCAATCATGATGCAGACGTTTTCACTCTTACACTACTTTTATTTTGAAAAAAGTGACCACACTTTGCCTTAAGATGAGGGACTTCACTCTCCAGATAATGCTTCCCACTATAGCAATTGACAACCATGAGTTAACAACGTCTGCTGAAACATACATATCTCTGGTATCAAACTCTAAGTTTGGTTTTGATTTCTAACATTTGATTATAAACCTCATTTGCCTAAAAACTTATGAACCCAGAATGACAACTCATTAGTAAATGATGAACAAAGTGTGTATATCTAAGAAATGAAGTACAAGGACTGCGATGATAAACAAATTGTAAGTGAGGAGGAGAACTTCAATAAAAAAAGGCTATAATCATATATTAATGTTTCGAAGACATTCCATTCTTCATCATCAGAAATTGGTGTTACAGTAAGTTGTCCAGGTATTTATATTAACAGAATACAATAAACAAGAATAACAAATTTCTTGTGAAAACAAGAATGTCAAAAGACAAGAATGTGGAGAGCACAAAAGTGTGGGGTATAATAAACAAACAAGCAAAGCTAAACAGAAAACTAACAACAAAGAGCAAATAAAACACAACAAAAGCAAAAAGACAAACAAAAAAGAAGGCCCCAAGTATCTGATCAAAAAAGAAGTAAAGGGAAAGAGGACTGTTGGGAGTTAAGAGAGGGGTGGTCACATAAAATAAGTAAGCTTGAGTGAGTCATGTCATGAGTAAGTCAAAGTCCTTGGGAGCTCTATCCAGCAACGAGAAATCTTCCAGTAATGCTGGGTTTCCAGTTTCGTTAATGTGGTCTAAGATGGCTGACAGATTTGTCTGTATTTTTTGACCCACTTTATTAACTCCCAAAAGCTCCCTGTATGTGTGTAATTAAGTTGCGTGATGTTTTACCAAAGTAAGAGGCATGGCAGCCTGAACACTGAAATTTGCACACTACAGTGGAGAACTTGAGAGCCGGAAAGTGGTCTTTAATGTAAATATAATTAAGTTAATATAAATGCCTGGACAACTTACTGTAACACCAATTTCTGATGATGAAGAATGGAATGTCTTCGAAACAATAAATGATCATGGCCTTTTTTATTGGAGTGTTCCCCTTGTCATTTACAATGTGTTTACTGTCAAAGTACTTGTACTTTGTTTCTTAATTAAACTTCGTTTTCCTGCCAATACACCAATTTCTGCTATCTTATTACAACGATGTGGCAGTGTTGGACTTCAAGCATTCTATTCCGTATGAGAAACTTGACAGAAAAAATAGTACGACTATACTGGATCTGGACTTTGTTAAATCATGTGACTTTTTTGAAGTTATCCTTAGATTTTTACACTTCAAAGTGGCTAACTCGTGACTTCATTCATCTACAATGTAAGACACACGTAGACAAAGAATGCTGTTGACTAAATTGAAACAAAAGAGGAGAAATCCGCAAAGGACTCAGAAAAGGGCCAATGCAGCAAAGGCACATTTGCGCTCCATCTGTTAATGCCTTGATTTTAACCATCTTGTTTTTTTTATTGTAAACATTAGTGCTGGTTCACTAAAAAGAGCTGAGGTTGTACAGAATCGTAAACTTGAAAAGTTAAAATATGAGTATTTAGTAGCTGATATCAACCCTAAAGAGGTCATATTTAATAACTTATCTTACACCCTTGACGATGTTGAGAAGAAAGTGCTCTCAAGGGGTATCAAGTTTAGTATAGTTCCTGACAAACTGGACTATTGCAACCTCCTGACACCATTTGAAAAACTTTCAATGGATATAAAAAAGCACCCCATCACTGGAGATGGGATCGATTTTGACTACGTCAAGACCAAACTTAAAAGTGTTGCTCTGTCGGCCTATTTTGGTTATGATTCTGTAGTTTCCCTTTAATATCAGTAAAGCAGAATTATCTGCCCTTAAGAGTTTATCTAGAAATAAAGATATTGTTATTCTCAACCTGATAAGGAGATACACCAATTTCTAGTGTGTATATCATAATCAATAAAAATTTACAAAGAGTGTAATCTTACAGAGGGCAGATGAACTTACAAAACAAACCTTAAGCATTACTACAGCAACCTCAATTTTGAATCTCACCTCCAAATTCCAATATACCAAAACAATGCTAGTATTGGTCACCTGACCAAAGCACAAACATGTGGATAGCTACCTCCTTGCTCTTTCTCTCTCTCCTATCTCTCTCTATTTAAGCATGACCTGACTTACTTGTCCAGTGCATGCATGGAAGTACCCACATCAAGATATAAACATATTCAAAATGATTCTCCATGAAAGATCCAAAATAAATAAGGAACTCTTATAAATACTGAATAGACAAATACAATAATAGTGCACTTAAAGTGGCAGTTAGTTTAAAACTTCACCAAGCCTTAAGAACTGCAATTCTCAAGATCTTTTCATTGGACGCACTTGAAAACTCCTGGGAGTCTTGAGTCTTTCCATGAGAAATGTATGCACTTTTGATCAATTGCCCAAAGGCAGACCCGCCAAGCTTGTTGGATATAAAACCTTGAGATTTTTTAAAAATTTCTTTAAAAACCTTGAGATCTGTAAAAAATCTTTGAGAAAAGGCCTAATTTATAAACACAAACATGTCTTAATGCAATCACACGATAAAAAGCTAAAAGAACTAAAACAAAGATCATAAATACAAAATATAAATTATCTATTCATGTTCTTCATTGTTTTCTGTTGCCACTTTTTGGAACTTTTCAGAATTCCCTCTGAGGGTTTTGAGAGGGCATGCTGGACTCAGGATCCATTGTTTACATTGCTAAGATTCTCAACATTGTTTCATCTAGATTCACTGATGACCTTTCTAACGATTTGTTTTTCTTGACAATGCTGAAAAGTATTGAACTTGGCCCCATTTTGAGTTGATAAAGTCTGTAACATTTATCCAAACTGCATTGTAAATCAATGGATTAGTCAACAGAATTTTTTTCATATATTAAAGAGAAGACTTGAAATAGTAATGCACAGCATCATGAAAGACTTTATATTGTCTTTAAGTGGTCTTACAGTGGTCTGCAACATCATTCATTCCTTGATGATAACAAGACAACTTTTTACAACTAAGGATGCAGTAAAGTTTATAAGGATCACCTGAAACAGTTTGAAGAAGGTATACTTCAGTCCAACTTTAAATAAATTTGCACTTGTAGAACTTTTGTTTTCTTGCCACCATGTTTTGTGTTTCTTCTTTACGAGAAAGCACAGTGAACACGCTTTTTCAAACTTGCAGAGGTAAAAATATATGAACATGCAGACAAATAATATATTATATCCTTAATATTGTTCTATGTATATATGCAAAAATGTTGTCAAAAAGTGGAATTCCCCCTTGTTGTAAGTGTTACAGAAAAGTGATGAACAGATTGTTTTTCTCAAATTTGCAAAGAAGATATAATTCGCCTTTGGATTATTGATACAGCACATGGGTATTATGAAGCTTTTCAAATAAATGCATCATCTGGCAGAAAGTGCAACCAAAAATCTCATCCAGTTACCCTGAGACCTCACATAGTCTTTTGAAATGTTTTTGCAAGGCCAATTGAATTGGATGGTGCATTTATTTTCAACAAGAAACTAGGTTATACCACTTTGTAGAGAAGAACGTATTTTGCGATACTGCAATCTTGTTGTTTGATCTATTTGTTATTTATGGTTTTGTGAGTTAAATATGCAAATACACTAGCACATATTTGTCAAAGATAGCGGATTGGGAAGATTTTTATTTTATTTTGATTTAAAAAACTACCACAAGCATTTCCTAATGAACTGTGAGATCACGGGATTTCTCTTAAAACCATTGGCCCAATGCAAAACCATGGTATTTGGCAGGTCTGATTTGCACTAACCTTTACAGCAGTTACAACTTGCAAGTCGAGGGGTACATATCTATCCTATATGAGAAACTCTGACAGAAACCCTAAAACGTAGGTAAACTCAGATGACTCAAATGTAAGCAACAAGACAATGTAAGTCCTGATCTTAAAAGAGTGAGATTATAAATGCACAAATTTTCCTTCACAATACGGTCACTTGGTAGCCCTGAACATCCGGACTGCTGAGTAAGGCAGTTTCCAATAAGTTATTGCGTGTGCAAGAGCAAGTGTGTAAATGTGCACTCCAACTCTTAATTTCCTATAAACAATAAGGCACCCCCTTGCTAGCCCACATCCAACTTCCCATGCTCTTTGGCAGGTGTGCAGGGCTAATTTCCAAATATCATCTCAGGTGTGGACTTGCCATGCCCAGCAGTCCGCCTGAACATGATCTTGTATTAATTATTACTATTGACTCATTATTGTCATTATCATGTATGAATTTGTAGCAGACCTTAATTAAACTTCTGTCCTTCTTGTGAAACAAAGATTTTCAAAAAACTAGTAGGATTATTCGTCATAAAACTTAAGTATATAGTATTTTAAATCACCTACCACTACACAGGCCTTGCATAGCCTTATGATATCTAAACAATCCCGTAAAGCTCCTAAGTGCCGCCATCTTTCTAGCGGATTGATTCCGCCTCGTTTCTAATTTCAGGGCCATAATTGTATAGAACCGAGTCCAAAACAATTATGAAACTTTAAAGGTGATACAGTGCATCGTCGACGTAAGTTATCTAAGAATCATTGATTTCGATTTGCACGAACGCACTGTTAAGGATAGTAGGAATAGTGTTGTTGGTCATTTTAAGTGCTTAGTTGTTTGACTGTCTACTACTTAGTAATACTAGATATCGAGCAGAGTCCTGTGCTGTCGCTGTGTTCAGGGATTGTGACGCTGAGAACTTTACTTCTGCTGTAAGTTGTCTTATTCATGTGTCCTGTCAGATAAAGAGCTAAATCGATTAAAAAGAAAACTAAAGGCATGTCATCTCTTCCTGATAATGAAACTATGGAGAAGAAGAGCAAGAGAGATTTCTCCCCGCCGCCCATGCTGCACAGTCGAGAGTCTGGCGAATCCAGGTTTTGGAGGAAAGTGAAGGAAAACCCCTTCGTGCCTATCGGTAAGACGATTAAAGATTTTACTAATAAGAATGTTGAAAGAGCTTAACTATGTTAACTGAGAAATAGAAGAAACAATGGTTTAGAGTCGAAAAAGGTATTGTAGTCAGCCTAACATTTATGGAACTAGAGATGTTATGATATGATTGCGGCACTTATAAGAGATCTATTTTTTATAACCGTAGCAGGAATAATAAATATTTTCATAAAAAGTCTCATAAAAATGCATCCATTTATTTAATTTTTTGTAATTGTACCCAAAATGGAAATAAAGAAATTTAAAGTACCCTGTAGTAGTACATATTTAATGCAGTGAAATGAAAATATTTTAATTTCAGTTGACATGTGAATACAATATTACAGTTATAACAAAAACAATAATTATATGCGTTAAAATTAATGAATAATGTGACTGTAAACTATCCCTTGCCATCCATGTCTGCCATTTCAGTAGGATGGATGGCTGCATCATCTTCAAGCTGGTCAATATGAGTTCTTGCTGGTCTGCTGATGTAGGATATTCTATGCACTTGAACCAGGGGAAGATCCAGCTTAAATTCTGAGGGATGCTGAAGTGATAATCTTAATATAATGCTCAGTCCAGTTTCTAAAAATGTTCTTCTGGCATACCATTGAAATTTTCAAATGCCTGACAATTGGGGGTGCTCCCACCAAAGTGAGCACTAGCAATATTGAAAGCCAATAGGCTACTTTCTATTCACAGGTGCTCAAGCCCCATTTTTGATTGGTTAGAGTCAGTTATGAAATGATTAAAACTTTTACCAGGGGGTGCTTGAAGACCCGAGTTTACTCTGAAATATGCAATCTGGTCCATGGATTATTCAGGTATTTAATGACCGGAAGTGGCAATGGAAATTTGCTACAAAAGACTACCAGATATCTCTGTATTAGAAATACAGGAACATGCAAATTAGGTCATACCTCCTTTTTTCTGGTCAAAACTCTGTAATGGGCTTGCTCAAAAATAGGCTCCAGATCCAGACCATCCCCACTGCTGATTTTTAAATCAACTGAATGGGCTCAGTTTGCAGATGTGCATGGAACCTTTGTTTTTTCTGCTGTTTTCTGCCACTTTTAGGACATTTTTTCTTGTTTCTGCTGATCACCAGACAGACAGCTGTCGTGCATCCTATCTTGGAATATTCTTCTTTAGTCTGGGATCCTTATCTTAACAACCAGATCCAAGCTAAAGAGAAAGTACAGAGAAGAGCAGTCTGCTTTGCATCCAATTTCAAAGATCATGAATCTGGTTGTATGACTCCCCAGATGAAAAGGCTAGACATACCAACAATACAGCACAGAACGCAAACTCAACTAAAATTATTCAAAAAGGTTGTAAACAACACATGCTGTAAAAGTTCCCAGCTACATTTCAAAAATCACAGCAAGCAGAAGGCAATGCAGCTATTACAGTCAAACATTTATACGGCTTACATGTAAAACAGTTATACAGAAACAGTTTTTTATCAAGAATGATAAAGGACTAGGATACTTGCTCCAACAAAGAAATTTTGGAACTGTAAATATTTTACTTTAGTGTAATCTTTGTAATTTAATCTAGTTAAGTTTAGCTTGCAATTTTGTAATCTAACTATGAGACTGGTTAACTTTTACTTAAATTTCTTTTAGGTTTTAGACCCCTTTGCATAGGGCTTTGCGAAATACATATAAATTACAAGAAATAAATACTTTTTAAGGTTTCGAATAATTCTTCTTCAGAAAACTGAGTTATATTTATATAGATAGAAAGACAGATAGATATCTACACACTTTTCACACTTTTCTTAGCAGGTGTCCTGGAAACCATGAATTTCAACATGACCAAGGGTACTATATCAGAACTCGGCTTATTCAACCTAGCCTGACTGAAGGCCATCAGGAAAACTAGAGAAATCTGCATCAGAGAACTGCTCTGTGCAGGTGACTCAGCACTCGTGGCTACCAGCTTGCAAGATAACCAAGAGGTCACTGGTTGCTTTACTGTAGCTGCTTGCCAGTTTGGAGTTAAGATTAATACCTCAAAGACTCTTTCAACCTTCAACACTGGATATGAGAAGAACCTGATGTGTTCATTTATGATGAAAGGCTGAACTATATAGAGAATTTCACCTACCTTGGAAGTACAGTATCTAACAATTTCATTCTCCAACAGCTCAGATGTGGAGATTGACCATAGAATCAACTTAGCATCCAAGGTCTTTGGAGCCCTCCACAAGCAACTTTGATCTAGACATAATATCAAGCTTTATACCAAGATCAAGATCTACAATTCCACAGTGCTACCATTGCAGGTTTATGCTACAGAAACTATGGTTCTATACAGAACACAGATAAGATGTATAACTAGAATACAAATATGTCATCTTCGACAAATCATGAACATCAAGTGTTAAGAAAAGGTCTCAGATTTTGCAATCTTAGAGAAAGCTGCTTGTGTCAGCATGGAGGCTCCATAGCTTCATCCAACTGAAGGTGGGCAGGACACATTAGGAGAATGCTTGACAATAGAATCCCAGAGCTGATTTTTTACAGCAAGTTTGTGCAAGGAAAAAGGAAATGTGGTGCCCTAGGCTGTCATACAAAGATGTACTTAAAAGACAGTTAAAAACTACCAAGGTGAATGTTGACACCTGGGAGCAACAAGCCAAACCAAGTTCTACATAGAGGGGAGTGGTCATGCAAAAGAGACCTGTATTACATCAAAGCACATGAACGGCAGCACAAGCCTCCTAGAACAAATCAGCAAACGACAGCATGTCTGAGCTGTGGAGGCAAGTTCAGATCCAAGGCTAGACTTGGTGTTCATAACAGATTTTGTCATATTAAATTGCTCTTCACACATCAAAATCAATGGATAGCTGAAAGGACTTCTCTAATAAACTGCCTTTGACAAGAGTTAGAATTATAGTTAAACAGTGAAAGTTATGCATCTCTCTGAGAAAATTGTCATCCTGGTTGTCACTTTTATTTGCATATTTTGTTTTTCACTTGCCATATCAGTTGCTACTGTATTAATAGCTAATCTTGTATGTATTTTTGTCTCTTTGTAATGCTGAAAATTAATAAGTTACTAGTAAAGAATAGTTTCCATACTAGTGCAAGTTAATGTGAATACATGCTTGCTAACTTGATATTTTCCATTGGATACCCAGGAAACATTTAAAAGGTTAAAGTGGATAATTCAAAATGAATAATGCTATCTCTTTTGATATAACAGTGTCTTTCTGAGTAAAAGTTTGATGACATTGGCTATTTAAATGATTATCTAATTTGCACCAACAATCTAATCAAAATTGCCCTTAGATGTGTTAAAGCTGTTGTGTCATGCTTCTTACCATATTTTTCTTTTATTTTAGGAATGGCAGCTACTGTGGGTGCTCTCGTAGTTGGACTAATAAATTTCAATCGAGGAAATGCACAGATGCAACAAAAAATGATGAGGGCCCGTGTTCTGGCACAAGGATCTACAGTTTTGTTTTTAATCGGTGGTATAGCATTGGCTTCTGCAAGGGAAAGCAGTCAGAAATAAAGGAATATTGAAGCCTGGTGGTGCTGTTCCTCAAGACTTGATGATTTACATATTGAATGATCAATATGTACAGGAACCAATTGTGGTGTGAAGTACATTTGCTTAATTATTGAAATAGTGACTTATTGTGTCATTTATTGGTGGAGAGATGCAAGACTTCAGATGAGCAAAGAGTGACATTGAAGCCAGCAGTTCTATTATTTTTCTGCCCAATAGTAAATTGGTAGCAAGTTGTGCAATAGAATATAAGCTATAAATAGTTGCATGTTTTAGTAATAAATTGAGTGAAATAGAAAGTGTTGGTCTTAATTTTGATGTATCTTGAGACAGTTGGCTACTTATTAAATTTTTTACTGTATATAGCTATATTTTTAGAGATCCTTCTCCCAGGCTGAGGATAGATGAAGAACCCCATGAAACGTAGTTCACAAAAAGCTTACAACTCATAACATGATAGACATAACTAAAACACAACTTGATATAAACTTAATTGAGGTAATGTTGCACACATCCAGAGCATATACCACTGTTATTGTCTCATTGAAGAATATTACGGGAGTGATGTAGCCGTTTGGTCTGTTTTTTGGTTTCTACTATGAGGCTGGAAGCTTATTTTTGAGCAAATTATTAAAAAAAATCTGCACTCTGTATGAATCGAGCCATAAGGGATTCATGGCTCATTTTGCCTTCTTCTCCTTCTTTGGAATTTTCTCATTTTTCAGTGAAAAAATGAGCACAAATTTGTTTCGAGACTACAGTGAATTAACTTGCTACTTTATGCTAATACTGTCCACTAACTGGAACACTGGATGGTTTCTACACAATTTATCATATATTTACATGAAGCCTGATTTGCATAATATAACAGTTTGGAAGGTGTCACCAATCTCTTTTTTCCATCTTCCGTGATAATTGAAGAAGTATTTTGGCTGATTAAGTTGACAACCATCAGAAAGCATAATACCCCATCAAAATATTCTAACAAAACAAAAGCAAGGGAAAACACGTAAAATGACTCCCGTATTATTGGTTAATTACAGTCATGGTGATCTAATGGATAATAATGGATTGGTGATCAGAGCATTCTTTTCTTTAAATGGGAAGGTCAAGGATGATAAAGTTATTTGAAGTTATGGTGTCAAATCCGACAGAAAATGCTTCAAGATTGGTTTTTTTTGGCGTTTCTACTGTTGACAGCAGGGTAATTAAGAGATCCTGATAATTTTGCTGCTTTGCATGTTTCAGCAATTTGGAAAAGACCAATTTGAAGAAATAAATGTATTAAATAGGAACAAACATGTTTTGTTGCCATGTTCACCATGTACAGGATGCATTTTGGAAATTTCTTAACTACTACATTTCTTTAAGTATTAGTATTCTGTAAGTCAGAATAAATTATAGCATTGCAGGAATCAGTATGAATTGCAAACAATCATTTGGAGTAGGCTTTTGTATTAACAAGTATTCTAATTGTTCCTCTAAGATGTTGGCAGATACCGTCTTCAGTTTTGAGACAATTGCATGAGAAGAGTAATGTTTGATAACATGACTGATAAGACGTTAAGGCATTTAGTCAATAAATGTGAGCAAGCTGCAGCATGGTTTGAAAGATGCAGATGTTTTGACAGGTGTTAAAAGTCAAAATAATTGAGCAAGTTGATTATTGAGAACGCATCAAATTTATTTATCAGTGCAAAAACATCAAATCAAGTACATTTTCCTCAAACATGAAAAATGTCTTTAAAAAGTTGGTAATAAATTAAATGATATACAATATCTACATTTGATACAAACTTTTCAAAATGTACAAAGTACAAAATTGTGGGATGAATAATGCTTGTAGGTCCTCTCTGGCAACATGCACTCAAAATGGCCCCTCATAACATACTCTTGTCACAATATATGGTTACAAAATAGTAGGGATTACTCACTCCACAAAAGCAATACAATTTTCTTTTGACTATTATAACCATACTATGTCATAAATTACAATACAGAAACCTATATTAGATAGAAACCTTTCAAAGGGAAAGTGCATCATTGATGACATGTCCACTTTCCCCCTCATTGCCATTGTACACTTGCAAGATACACATTAATCAAATTGAATATGATTAACAGTTATGGCTTAAGGATACAAGTCAATTGTTTCTGAAAAAGTTACATACGAGAAGGTAAAGGGATGTTTATGACTGTGTAATGAATTGAAGATTGATATAAAATCTCTCTTGTACCTTAAGAACCAGAATTATTTCTATTATACACACCCATGTGCCATATTTCATTATCACTTAAGCAAGCTTATAATAAACTTCCTATACAGCCATATCTCATGCAAACAGTTCTCACACAGAATTACAAATTTAAGTCACTTATTCGTAACTACCAAAATTAGCCCACCGGATTAGATGTACTTGAAATATGTTATCTATCCTACACTTTTATAAGAACAAAGTACAGGTGAACAATTGGAGACAAAAAGCTTCAAAAACAAGACAAATTAAGAGAATTCACAGGCTGAAGTTATCTTTTAAAAAATAAGAACATCCAGTTGTTATAACGTATAGAATTTAATAAAGTATATTTTGGAAGAAAGTAGTAATTAGGTAGGAATACTGTATAATTTCTTTAGGCTGTGATTTAGCAATACCGAGAAAACTAGATATGTACATATTCATCACTTATAGTCATTGTCATAGAGTTCTCAACCTCAAAAGAAATGGAGACACTGGTATTTTCTGAAGAAACTTAGGTCATACCCAGCAAAAGAAATATTAGTTAGAAAAAGAATAGTCTAAAAATTCTTTTTAAATATAAGGACAGAGACCCATTTGAAAATTATTTGTTCTTACCAAAACCACTGTGTATTGGCAGTTTAAAAAGATTTTGAAAGAATATGATACAGTTAAGTCATCAGCTAGATTTATACTGTACCTATTTATTTGAAATAAGAGATGGAAACAAATTATTTCTAGAAGGGTTTACCAAATCTCTGTACTTGGTCAGAGTTTCGTCCTGTAATACCAATTTGAGACCAGTTGGCATCCACTTAGTGCAATTATTGTGGTAATGCTCCACTCTTACATATCTAGAAGTCCCTTAGGTAAAAGGTCAGAAGCTACGTAAAAGTGACGAGTATTCAGGAAAATATTTAAGTGATGCAATTTATTGTAAGAAAGCATGCAAAGAAAAAGTGAACTTGTTAAAACAGGCACCAGAATTTTTTTGCTATAACATTTCTTTTTAGTGTATTTGTGTGTAGCTTGATTTCATAAGCTGGAGGTAGTGAGTACAGAAACAGATATTTGCTCATATCTCATGACATCTAAAATCCTGGCCCAACGACATAATTTGTAACCATTCACGAAAAATTTGATGTCTTACTTGCAAAATGTTGAATTCGGTTGACAGTTGCTGACCAAATGACCAATTTTATTGTCTGTATGGACAGGGAGGTGTTTTGCAACGAAAAAGTGTAAAGTTATAACTGTGGTCAACAGCGTCAGATTAAAAGTCGACAGACCCCGGTTCTAAGTTCTTTCGACTTGGCCTTCTCAAGATTACACGTTCCTAAAAATATTTCGACTCCCCTTAATTACTCATATTATTAAGCCAAATGACTTGTCTTATCACTGGGTGTTGTCCAGAGAAACATTTACTTACAATCGAGTCAGGCCAGGAAAGAGCACATAAGGTTTTTCACTGAATCGTGTAACCAGAACTTCTTTTTAGTGTAACATGTTAATATAACTAGTCTTGTATTACATTTACTACTAACTTACACAAGCCTTGAATGACAGATGATGTATGTTAATTTACAAAATAGTGGCCGAAGTTAAACAATATCTACTAAACCAACAAGTATTAAAGTAAGCAAATGTTCAAACTATTGGTACATTAACATCGTTGTCCTTAAACCAGATAAAACATGAGCGCCACCTCGTGGAACTTGGATGACAAAAAGTGTGTTCTAAATTTAAATCATTTTAATTTGCTAAAGTTGTTACAGATTATGCCTGCACCATCGCACGCTATAATTGTCATATAAAGTGACAAACAATAAACCAGCCTAATCCTAGATTTACAAACACGAATATGTTTGATGCTATAATTCTTAGACGAGAAAAATTGCTTGGTAAGTTATCATGGCTTTTCGTATTTGAACAAATGCTTTGAAAAAGGAGACGCTGATTTAAGTTCTCCATGACAAAAGTATTAACTCTCGGCGAACCAGATCCAGGTAGCAATTAAGGTTGTAACTGTTGCTTTTATGACTGCGAAAACTGATCATTGTATCCTTAATGTAAATACATGCAATACATTATATGCTGTTGACCAAACCAAAAAACAAAGAACGTACAACGGTGACGTTACGTATTAATACGAAAGTTTGCTAATGCGAGAGGGATGAAGCAGGCAAGCGTGGTATGCGATGGCAGAGGTATGTTAAACGATTATAACACTTCAAACAATTATTGAAATATCTTGGGTCAGTTGCTAATATCTAAGTCCTGTTCTCGTACGAGAATTGCCCTCGGTCCAAGACTTCGATCTCTTTGCAAAATGTTTTAATTCTTGGCTGTAATTTTCGTCATGCATCGTTAAGTAGGATTGTGGTGTGCATTGTTCCTAGAATGCAAATTTGAGGAAAGAATGAGGCGTTAATTTAAAAGTTTAAATCAAAACAGTCATCTGGTCATATTCTATTTTTCGATAACTGATGCCCATTATGGTAATGTATGATTGAGAAAAATTAAGTTCTATAAAACTGGAGGTTCAAAAATAAGACATCACAGAGAAACAACAACCAAACAATCCCAGGAGAGCTACACAGTACGTTATGGGATGCAGATGCTTAATTAGTGACGTATGAGTTATTTTATCGAGGCCATTACCACGTTGTAAAATGCAGCTACGAATCGACTGATTTCGGCTTAACGTTAACTCGAGCACTAAGAGAAACGATATTAAAATGGAAACCAGGGCCCTCGATCAGTACAAAGATTCTCTCTCTTTGTGATCATCTTGTACACGCCAATCAACTTCATGCAACACAGGAATAAAACAACTTCATTTAGGCTGAAGCAATATCCAGCAATCAAGCAAGTGCAACAAAGGTCGTCCAACGCAAAAATCCAGAAGAGTGAAGGCGGCCATCGCAAGTCGGAAGCAAAGTGAATGCTCTACTACTGTTGCCTGCTACCCTATTCATAGAAGGGGTGGACTTACTTCTCTAATCAATAGTGTAAAAAGGATATGCTTCACTTTGGCTACTGGTTGCGTTACTGCACAACACGTGATGAGAATACAAGTAGAAATTCATGATTGTGTCTCAATCCGGGAGTTATCAGACGGAATAGACTTGTTTCGTATTCTTGTGCAACAGAAAAGCTTACCATATCAACGAAGGTAATCATTGTACCGACCTCGTTGCATGGAAGGTTGGGTGATTAACCGGAACAGTACTGAGATCAAGCCTCCAAGGCTTCAGTAAATATATGGCGTTGTCTATTAAAAGACGGAACTTGTGTACTGAGTATTGAGATCGTATTGTTGATCAGGACATATCATGCCCCCTTGTGGTGATATCAATCAAGTACAATTTAAAGTTTTATTGTAGCATACTCGCTATACAGCGTACCTGATTCCCAAGGCAGGGCTAGGGAATTTAACTGGGAAGAGAGCTCTTTATGAGTGGGCTCCCGTTACCTTCTGTTTGTGGTGACGGGGATTTGAAATTGCAACCACAGGCTTGCAAGATCGTCGTCTTCTCTACTGTACTACGGCGGATCTAGCAAGGATAAATTTAGTCTAGATTTTCGCACTGTTAAAAACTTCGGTCCAAAGGTAAAGGATTTTGCCACTCTCAGTGAGAGTTTTTTTATAATGCCTGCTTAAACAAGACGTTGATTAACTTACAAAAAGTCATAACATCGCGTTCAGTTGGCAAAAACAGAATATCACACGTCAAGAAATATAAGATAAGGGAACAAAATTTTGCCAACGAATCGGCTTATCCTACAAAATTAATCATTTTTCAACTCATGGCTTGCCTTATATTGTGCAAAGAATGCTTTGTATCCTCCCTCGAGAAGATAGAGCTCAGGGTAGTGTAATTTCGGATAACAGTGTTTATGGATGTCTCTGTCTTTGTTTCGTAAGAAGCGATACCTAAAAAAAGGAAAAACAGGCATATGCGCAATTTTCAATTTCGAACTCGTAATGAATGCAGGTGTCAATAGTCCAAATTTTCATTTGTAATCAAATTGTTGTAAACATTTTTATCGATTTTATTTCCCGATATCGAATAAATAGTGTGAATATAGTGAAGCAAAACTACTCGTTCTTGCTAACCATAATGAGAGCTTATATGCCCATGCTTGCTAGATGGGGCCTTCAAACCTTTACATAGATTACAAACTGATTATGCTAATAAACCAAGCATTAATCTAACTTGCAGGCAATTAACCACTTTTAGCAAAAAGTGTTTAGATCTGCTTACATTGCTGGACCTCTTTGCGAAGAAAACTCACAATGAAAAACCAGGATTTGTCTCTTCTCTGAGCATTTCTTGGGTGCCTTAAGAAAGTTTTGTAGCATCTGATCTTTTGTAAAAACATTAACAGCAGTCTGTGAATGAAGGTAACAACATGATATCAACAGCTACCACAAAAAACCCAACAATTTGGCATAGCAGAAGCAACTTATATTTTTTTTAAATTCATAACAATTTGGTTCTGTTACTTGTGATGATTGCTTGATTTTTTAAAATTATGTTTAAAATCTTTTATTATTTGCCGTTACTATTGAAGAAGGTGACGATAATGACATTGATAATGATAATTCTATTCTACCTGCTGGTTAGGATTTGATTAATTCTTGTTTAAAACAACGACAAACATGATAATGGTGACTACCATTGTAATAAGAATCATTGATTGATTGATTGATTGATTGCTTAATTGATTAATCAATCCCTTGATTAAATGATTCAGTGACTGACTGAGTGGTCGATAAATTAATGTTACTGTTAAAGACAATGGCGATGCTGATATTGATGAAGAAGACTATGATGTTACTGGCTGTGCTTTTTAACAACGACAAATACAACGGCGAATGTAATTATGATGTTAATGATAATCATGAGAATGACGCTACTCATAATGATTGATTAATTAACTTTCCCTGTGACAATACCAGGGAAAGATGACAATGACATCGCTAGTGCTGGTTCGTACAGACATCGATAATTATTATAAAAAGGAAAGGATAAATGTTCAACAACAGTGACTCAAGATGATGACAACTGCGATGAAGCGATGATGGTGGTGGCAATGATGATTGTTAGTGATAATGATCATGATAATAATAATGGTCTTTAAAATGGTAATAATAGTGGTGATATTGATGGCGATTTCAAGTGGTAATGACGATAGTGATGAAAGTGACAGTGATGATGAAAATGCCGCCGCCTACGACAACGACCATGGTAATGATCGATAATAATGTTTGCCGATAATGACAATGGTGATTATGAGGATCGACGACGGCAAACATGATGATGATGAAGATCATTATGGTGATGATGAAGATCATTATGGTGATGATGAAGATCATTACGGTGATGATGACAGTAGTGATGAGGATAATGAATTAAAGAAAACGCTACTTCTTCAAAGTTGACAAATACGACAGCAATCCAATAAATAAATGAAAGCAGTACTTGGTAAAAATAACAAAGATGAAGTCGAAAAGCACTCATACCTTAATGTGGCCTCCATTGTACTCGTAGGGATACCTACAATCGACGATGATCATTTCGCCAATTTCATCATCAAATTCACCACCCAGGGCTCTATTAAGCTTAACATGCATAAAAAGTATTGTCAATTGAAAATAGATTAGAAAAGAACATTTACGAGTTCCAGCATGCATTGTTAGATTTTCTTACAACACTAAATAAATATTAGTACATACACACAAATATAATACTATCAGCTTAAAATTGCCATTTGACAGACAAGTAGACAACTCCGCACTATACACAATAGTTTATATCTAGAGGAGAGATAATTTAACTTACCCTGCGAAACAAACAGTTATACAAATCTTAAGAATAGGCTTCATAACTAAACTACCTTAGGTGGCGAAAGAGAACAACATTGGAGTTTTTCAGATAAAAACATGTTACTGCCAATCCTTGATCTCATGTTCATACCGGGTTAAATGACTCGACTTTTCTCTAGACCTTTGACGTCTGGAATCAACAGGTTAAACAGTGTCGAGAGTTACTGTCCAAAAGGCTCAACATTTCTCCACAATCCACTCAACTCTGCGATCTTTGCATATTTTCAGGCAGACAGGGTTACTCTCACCAGTGTTGACGGGCAAATAAATGATCAATGCGCGTGCATTGTTAAGCAAGGACATAGCTAAACAGCTCGACTTGCTTCAACAAAACATAAGCCCCAAACAAATTCAATCCCTTTCTCGATTCCTTTATTATGATCAAACTTCTCTTGATTCCCCTCGACTTCCTTCAGCTACTCTTGTCAAGATGGCCACGGAGCTCAACTTTTTGGGGGAACAGCCTAGCCTTTTGCTAATGATAATCAACATTGTTAGGAAATACAACTCCTCTGATTTGGTCTCTCCGTATTAGTCGCAGGCTTCTTGAAGAATGTCACTGAACGAAATTGGCGGACCAATAAATAACAAAATCATGAGTAAAGGGCTCTAAAAGCCAAGAAAACAAACTAACTAAAATACAAGATGGCTTAGGGGAACAATTGCTGCAACTATAATTACCGTATTGGTTGTAATAGTTTTCAAATCTTCTTTTCTACCACTGCAGGTTGGGAGACAATGTTTCTAAAGTAAAAATGTAGAGTATTTTAACAGATCAAGTTGGAGAAAATAAAGTCATACCAACTGAACAGAAAAACTCGCAAATTAATGACAAAGGACGACAGACGACAAGTATAAGATTAATTCAGCGATAACTGAACTTATCTTTGCCAGATGTGAGGCCTTCGGTATTTTGTGAAAGGGGAACACAAGAACACATGGCTTATCATCTAACTAATGCGGCCCCTATCTTTTCTATCTATGCGGCTACATCCCGTGATACCACATTTCCCCAACTCTTCTCACAGCTTATGAGACTTGTTCGGAGTAGGACTCGAACCAATATCCTCAGATTCAAGGTGTTCGAATCCAAGATCAAACCATCCAGGCTTTGGATGCTGTGAGCACGCGCAAGTCTTCACTACAAAAACTCGATGGTGATATAATAACGGTTTAAATTAACAATTCATCGATCTAAATCTTGATGAACGTACCCGCGATGCATCTCCAATGAGGTTATCTTCGTTGTCACCTAGAAGATGAAACATGACTTTCAATGTAACAAGGTAGCACACTACTAAATTTGAATAAAACCAAGCACACCTGTGTCAATGTTTTCAAACATGTAGAAAATCTCATAAATGGGGCATGGAATCAGCTGTAATGTTACATGTAGTACATGTGTATTCACATGTCAAACTGTAGATGATACGACATTTGTCAGTACAGGAACGATTTCGTATTGTGTCTGAACATGTTACTGTACTACTCTTTACATTTATATAATGTCAAGATCGGAAACAAGTGTGTTCATATGGAAATTATCGTCAATTCAATTATGATTATCAGGTCTATTACTAGACTGCGCTCTCCACATGGTGTAGCATTATTTCAATGGAAGTTCTTAGCCCCACGGAAACGTTGAAGTATGGTGTGGTTCCCTATACTGCACCGACTTATCCATCTGAGGACGCCAGAAACACAGTAGTACTAAGTAATGTATGTATTTTGGATAATGTATGGTATAGTATGGTATAGCACTCTCTGAAATTTGTTGGTAAGTTATTCACAGATTAGGCTTTTGGTAGCATTCAGACAACTTTATGAGAGGAACAGACGTCAAGATGTAACTGTCGTTATCCAATATTACAATGCATGAATAACAGGTGTACGCAATTTTCAGTACCATACTTGATTACCTAAAAGCTGGGTCAGTGCTTCACTTCTTGGCGAATCTAAGGAGAAGGATCTTCCAAATCTTCCTGGTGATGGTGCAGGATTTACCTGGAAAAAACCCCAACCAAACACTATAGAATCATCCAATTATATACACAAAATTAATATGTATGTATACATATATATCAGCTGATAACGTTGCTTTGACACGGTGTGAGTCATTTTTGCATTATGTAGCTATTGTAATATTCTGTATTCCCTACTTTCAGAGGTGCTTTCTGAAAAATACTTCAGAAATCAGAACTTCCTGCTAAAATGCGCGATAAAACTTTAAACAGTTCATCTCACTTTTCAAAAACATCGCAGGAAAAATGTTAGGGTAACACACAATTCAAAGTTATACAGTTATAACGGAATTTATAATGTTCTTTCCATGAGACTGATTTCATTACGAAGTAAACAAGAAGTACATGTACCGATCTCGTGGAAAGAAAAGCGATCCCTACACGAACTTTCGATTTGCAAACTTTTTGGCAACAGATAGCATTGACCACAAAAGTAATAACTGGGTTTTAAATGAGTATCTCAAGGGTCCCAAATTTTTATTACATGACAAAACATTTAACTATAGTTGAAGTGTGCCATATCGCCATGCACGCCTTAGTGGGGTGTACATCATTCGCAGGAATGTAGTACCAGTAACCATGTAACCAGTAAAATATATAATTTGTACATTTGCAGCCCAGAGAACGATCCATACACAAACTTAAGACCTGCAAGGCCTAAATCATGTCGCATTTTTGTCTCAATACAGATTTTGTGTTTTTTATGTACATCATCAGACATGTTTACTGGTTGTAAGCGGCTTGTTAAAATTAATTCTAAACAATTTTCGATGCAACAAGGACAGTTTATAGGTTACGGTAAATCCTCATTAATCATTTTCACAGACGGCCCAAAATTCGAGTCACTTAGACAAACTAAGCCAAGTGAAATAAAAAACCTACAGTTAAATGTTTTTGGAATCACTTTCCTCTTTTGTTTACTTCAAAATCCTGGCTCATCTGGATTTTAATCTACTTAAGTCTGGCACTTCTTATAAACAATTACGAACGAGTTCACAACTCTTAAATAAATAAGAAAGCCAATTCTGTAAGTTACAAACCGCTCAGCTATGCAATGCACAGAACAAACAAAATTAAATTCCTTTACATTAAAATTAGATTCTAATGAACAGATGAAAGCATCTCATGTCCTTACACAAGAAAGTGGGCTCTTCATAGTTTGGTCGACATCCAGTAAAGATTTACTTCGTAGCCTATGAAACACGGAAAGAAAGTACTCATCACAAACAAATAATGCTGCTCAAGAGATACAGTGAATGCGAAAGAAAGAGACGGCAGAGTAGAATCACATCCCTAGATGCAAACATGGATTGCCAAATTTCAAATATGAAACTACCATTCAGGGCAAAAGCTATCACGCAGACAACAAAACAGAAATTGTTTTTCAGTCAACCACACACTCATAAATCTATAACGTCCTTACTTTAGTCTCTTCTTCCGTATGACGGGGCTGACATCTCTGGGTGGTTCAGGACGCTAAAAAGAACAGATTAAGAAAGAAAATTCAAATTGCAGTGTTCTGTGGAATCCTGTATGACAAGTAAGAGCAACTTTTGTAAAACATAACAAGGAGTTCATCATATATTTCCAAGGAATCATATTTCTATTTAGCTAGTAGTAGCAAAAAACGTTCCAAGCAACAGATTGGTTTGCATTTAAGCAAAGCTCTTAACGTGGCAATTATCTCTCCCCTTATCTCGTCTATCGCTTATCAGTCTACGATCATTGATAGTCACTAAATTTCCTTAAAAAGTCCCACAGGCACACTCTCCTTCCAAAATTTCCTAGATGAACACTGTTCGTAAAAACAAATTTTAAGTACACTTGCAAATGTGACAAACCATGTACAGTGCATACTTGTTTATCCGAACCTCACTTACCCGAACGCAACGGGTGAAAACAATTTTCCAAGGAGTCTATAAAAATACCTATGAATACTAACAGATTTATTTTGCAAGACGGTTCAATGTAAGATCATTAAAACTTTCCATAATTTGTCAACATGCTTTACAAAAGCACAATTTGGGCGACCAAGAAACTTGCACCGAGCTTGTGCACGCGTTTAATCCTTTTGAATGCCATGACCGTGCATCCGGTCGCGGTCTCCTCCGCAACGACTTCAACCTTTTCTGATAGCTTGTTCTTTCAGCGCAATGCGTGGCAAAATATTTTACTTCTTTAGGGACAAGTAGGTAATCATCGTTTATCCAATTTTTTAGCTTATCCGAATATTTCATCATGCATTTATGTTCAATCTGTTCGGATAAATAACGATGTACTGTACTAAATTGAAAAAAATTAAATAGAAAAACCCTGAAAATCCTGGCCTTTGTCGACCCGGATAAAGCTATGGACGAAGAGATATGTCATGTCGATGAACACAACTCTGTTTTGTCAATTTCAATAGCTATGACAAAATCAAAACTTGATATGCTCAAAGTTTAAGGTCTGCAATTATTGATTGACTTCCTCAGTCGTATATGTAATAAAAAAATCACAGGAGCATTGAAAGCCTGGCAAGTAATCTTACCTTGACCGAAAATGATAGAGACCTTTTCTTGAGTGGAATATCTTTTGGTTTTCTAAAATGTCCATCCTTAGACGTCTAAAATATTGCAATGAAAACAAAAATCAGTGCGTAGGAAGGAAGACTAAGAATGTCCTAAGAGAGTAATTAGCGAAGTGGTAAGGTTAAGAAAAAGACGGTCTGGTAAATGAAATACGTCTTGTAAGATCCGCTTAGAAATGATGCAACTTAAACACTGTTGACATGACTAATATATATAACATGAACATAAATTAAGATTACTAATACCTTGAATATTTTGTTCTCTTTGTCTTCTTCAAGTTGATCCAGGGCACCAACGGAAAATTGAACCTAAAAGGGAAAATCACTTGAACACAATGGCGCAACCTTCAAAAACTGAGATATAAAATTGACTGTTTTGCATGTTCCTCTCACTTTGGTAACTTTCTATGTAAGTAAAGGAAGCATTACACTGAGGAAAATTAATGTCATAAGAGTGGGATGACGTAAAATTGTCCTAAGCAGGATAAAATGTATTTGTAAATGAGCACAAAATTACGAGCATTAACAAACAGAGCATTAACAAACAGAGCTTCTTTCAAGGATAATTTTCCAAAGTCAGTCGACTTTCCTTTCCTTGTAGCCACCTCCGTTTGCTTAGCCTCTGGGTTACACTACGATAGAGGGCTGGCCAAGTCTTGCACTTCTAAAAATCTTTCTGACAAGTGCTCAGAACTTAGCAGGGAAGTATTTTTATCTATTTTATGATTATTCTTTGAAATAGCCTGTTCTCGAATTTTCGACAACCTTCTGCATGCAACGGGAGACTCTATGCTATTGCTATGGCTAAATTTGAAACAAAATTATAAATAACTATAAGAACAAACGACAAAACGTTTAACAAACCACCTTGAGTCAACACCAAGATGCAATAACCTAACCATGCAATGTAATTGCCCAAGAGAAGTGAAAAAACAGAAATGCACTCAAGATATGTATAAACACTGTTTCCATGAATCCTTTCTGTAAGCATCCTATACACGAAGGTAATCAGAACTCAAGGCCGTGACCACATACCCCTCTCACTTTGGTAACTTTTGTCACTGCGTTGGAATGATTGATACCACCAGGGATACTTATTATTGGTGCCGAAAGTAAACCTTTGACGGACGAAGAGAGTCCTGTGTCATTCTCTCTGGCATCACTTTCAATAAATTCACTGAAGCCATCATCATTGCGATCTGAGTCCTTGGCCGATGGATCTTCTAGATCTTCAAAGTACTTTTCAACGGAATCCTAGAAATGAAAAAAGAAAGATACACGGAAAATAACAAACATGAAAATATAAAGCTAAAAGAAACAATAACAACTGTATTTATGTTCGTATACATCATTCCTCCATATCTTAAGGATCAGCAAGGAACTCTTTTATAAGCTTCGTTTCTTCGTTGTCAAATAATTTTTCCTTAGATCAGCGATTTTCTTTGAATGAAAAATATTTTAATTGCGAGGTACGAAAACTTAAATGAAAGCATGCCTGAATCAACGGCAGCTGATGTTACACTTGATGGTATTTAGATTACAAGACCAAAGATAACGGAGAGAAAAGAATTATCCGTGTCAAAACAGCGAGAAAACCCAACTAAACATGGAAGCACATTATCCCGTCTCCACGATCGACAAAATCTACTATCATTGCTAAAATTTTCACTGCAGCAGTGGCTTAGTGGCAGAGTGCTCGCTTTGCATGCGGGAGGTTATGGGTTCGAATCCACGACCGCGTCATACCAAAAACTTTAAAAGAAATGGCTCTTAATGCATCGCTGCTTAGCACTCAGCATTTACGAGATAGATTATAGAGTTAAACACACAGTTCTACCAGTGGGCTAGTCCCCTACTGTAGCATTCACTGTAATTGCACAGCTGTGTGGCTCAAAGGCTAAAGAAACGGAGATGGGCGCCGCTTTAACACACCAAATGACGTGGAAAGGAACTTTGACTTTGATCGCTACAAGTCTTCCTACATCTCACAGCTTCAATACTGTAAAATAATAGACCACCGCTCCGTTAATGACAGCGTTGGTTTGCGAGTTTGTAAGCATGATTAGGCATCCTAGTGATAGACAAAGGTTTTCGCAAATTTACAACGGTTGTGTGCATGCTTTCCAATGGACAACAATGGCATTTAGGCACTGTGCAGATGTGACAAAAACATTTGATATGCCGTGCTTTTTGGCTATTGTTCCTAGGTACATGAAAACTTCTGGCAGTGTTTGTACTTTAAACTTCAAGTGGCTCTCGTAGCTTGAGCGGCGGCGACCGTTATTTAAAAACGCCCAAAGAAGTTGAGGGGATCATATGAACATTTGACTATCTAGGGAATATTTTTGGGCTTTTACATTGCCTAAGTACTAGTTTTACTGAAAACTGCATTATAAACATGACACTGAAGATAGTCAAATCAAATGCGTATTCGGAACGTGAAAGTAACTTATTTACAATTAGTAAACGTTGTGCAAAGTTTGGTTTCGAAGCACGGAAAGTAAAGTTTTTGACCAAAAATTACTTATGGTACATTAGTACTTTGTCGTTTTATGACGAGAAGTTTTTTCTTTGAAGGAAAAGATGACCTTGAAAAACGTCTATGTGAAGATGAAAACGTCTATATGAGAGTTACAGTAACATTGGGAGTACGAACACGTTTTCTTAATGCCCAAGATCTACACTGACGATTTTAAGGGACTCGAAACCGCTAAATGAAGTAAACAGGAAAAATTGTATTTTAGGCGGCAATATAGTCTAGTCCGAATTAACATCTAGTCCGAATTAAGCTCTGGTATAAAAAGATCACATAGTTTATTGGAGATGGGAGTGACAGTCTGGCAAGACTCATGCTGTGTAAATCAAAACCATTATACCCAATAATCTGCATTTGCATAAAAGCATCAACGAAAGGAATATATTTTTGATCTCACCAAGATTGGAGGTGCTGAGAGGGACCGATTTGCATCTGCTGTTGCGGGATCACGACTTAAATCACGTTCTGTAAGCGATGCAACTTCTAAGCTATCTGGCGAAGTAGCTAAAACATCTGGGTTGTCAACATCAATTGCTTTTATGCATCCGGGTGAGAAATTCAGTTGATTACCATTTGCCTTCAGCATAACTGAAAAACAATCACCACTAGGTTCCTAAAAATTAAAAATCAAGTTATGAATTTTTGTTGTTTCACTACCACCAACTTCTAACACATAAAGAGGAAATTTATCTAAATAGTACAAAAAAGAAATGATTAAGCTCATGAGATACATGCACATATGTATCTTGTGAGATACATATAGAGATGTACCCTGTCAGATACATACACATATGTACCTTGGGAGATACATATAGAAATGTACTTTGTGAGATACATACACATATGTACCTTGGGAGATACATATAGAAATGTACCTTGTGATATTCATATTTCTTCTGTAACGGTCACACCACCAGCTGTAATAGGCAGATGACAGAATGCAAAAATTTTGACTCTGGATCCTTGACCTGTCTTCAGTGCTGCCTATGCCATACCAGTCTCTTTCTTTGACCACATTAAGGGGAACCACTTTTCTCTGCAATCCCTTCTTATCTTCATTCCAGAAAACTATCTTCTAGGATGTCACGGTGTGATGGGCAACAACGAGTGTGTGTTGAAAAGATAAACTCTGGAGACACTAACCTCTAACTTAAGTTGGGGTGAACCCACATTTACTTTCTCAGTAGACATTCTAAGAAATATTGCATTGCAAAAATTGATGTTGTTCCTCTTGATTTTGTAGTCTGTGTGTCACTATAATGAATGCAGTAACCCAAAAGGGACAAGAGTGAAGCTACAGGAGACAGTTTAGTAGCTCAACAGACAATCAGGCATTTTTAAAAACTCAAAAACATTGTGTACTATTTTCTGTACTTTGAGTAGGGGTGATATACATGATTGATTAAATTAAGTAAGTTCTGATCTCTTACCACACCTTAAAGTTAATAATGTCCCTTGCATGTGATGTTAATAATTCATGAATGTCACACCAACATGATACAAGACCTGGAATTTTATTATAGTATTATTGTATGTAGTGATTCTGTGTTACCTTTTAGAGAAATGTAAAAAGTATTAAGGCTAAAGTACACGGTTTAATTGGACCAATTCGTTATATAAAAAAACTTATAAGTTTAGTTGCAAGTCATGCACCTGTTTACATGTTAAGTTTAAAATTACAAGTTTCTTTGAAAAAATACCCCTTTTCGTAATGGACGCCAAAGTCACAGTAATTACCATGGCAGCAGGAATGGTGTCAGAGGAGGAAAGACAAGCTTCAAAACGGAAAAAGAGAGTAGCACGTGTTAAGCCCGGCAAAAACAGGGTGCCTTCGAAGCACTTTTGAATGGTTTTCGGAGGGAAGACCCAACAGAGTTCAAAAATTTCCTGCAAATGGATAGCGAAACATTCGACGAACTTCTTGGGTTGGTGAAGTGTTCAATTCGCAAGCAAAACACAACCTTGCGAGATGCTCTGGAACCAAGGTTAAAACTAGCTGTCCCTATATTCGTTTTGAGCTTTCTGCTTTACTAGCCATGCTTTCGTTCACTACTTTCTTAACACTTTGAAATTAATCTAAACTCAATTTTTTTCTGCTGTTTCTAGAAAGCTCGAGGCAAAACAAAAGATTTGATTTGATTCGGACACAAAAAAACTTACAACTAGTTGCAAAAGTTGAACATGTCCAACTTTTAAAAGAACTTATAAAACCAGAAAAAATTGTACATCTTTACTATTTACACTATAAGTTTTTTTTCTCTTACAACTAATTGGCCCAATTAAACTTCTCGTGTATTTTAGCCTTTACCTCAAAATATAAACAACTTGGCACATATTTTAGTCACGTTTTGTTAAATCTACACATGCAAATTGCAAAAACAATAGATATTGCTTGCAAGTAGTGTCCAAAACCCCAAGGATACTCTTTCAAAGATTTCTGTTCTTGTCATGCAGACCTTGCAATAAATTCTTGTTGACCCTTGTCATTTTTTCCCTTTTGACCCTGGCCTACACCAGAAGCCACTGTCATAGTTTGAACTTCAAAAACTCTGTATATTGCAAAATGGTGAGCAGATTGAGCACTGACTAAGGTTTAAGTCTTACCGCTATTGGTTACACACCCAGATAGTAAACAGTATCAGGCTTAATACAAGAAAGTTGTTCGTTTGAACCCTACGAAATTATTGGGAATGGACTGTTCCCTTGTAAAAAGAAACTGTGTGCGAATGATTCCAAGAGGATATCAGAAAGACAACCAAAAGTACAAACAAGAAAGAAAATATACTAAAATTATCAATTGCTCTGGAAGAAAATTAAATTACAAATTATCACTTGGATTCCATTACAAGCAACACAGAAGAATGGTATGCTATGTAATGAACTTGGCATACATTAAAAGCAACTTACTGTCAATGAACGCTTTTGCAGAGCCATCCTACAAAGATGTAAAACATTAAATTATAAACTGCTTAGCAGAAGCTCTCCAATAAAAACTTTCAAAATACAGTTCAAAAATAAACTCAGTACTTCTTTGCAAGCCAGTATAGGTCAAGATGAACAGTAATAATATTGTTAATCCAAATGTCATATTCCATATATCACAACAGCCAGTGATACATTTAATCACATGAAAGACAGACATTACAAAGGAAGAGGTCATACTGGGTAAGCATGAATTAAGTATGCTTGATGCAGAATAGAAACTTAGTATTCAAGGATGGTTAGTTATCATATGCTACAATTGTATCTTTGACTCCAGGTCAGCAATTAGGAATTCCAAAGTAATAAGTAAAACTCCTTTTGATAATAAGCAGTTAACTACTGAAGACTGATTTTCCTACTGAAATCAGGCCTTTTTATATTTTACAATATGGCTTCTAGAACATTCTGGAATATGTCATATCTATGTATAGTAACTCCTAGAAAGTTCTTTCCCTACAAGTAGTTCTATGACACAGTCATTTCATGGTAGAAAACTCCAGTAAGTTCTGAACTGGCACAGAGCCAGACAGCCAATATGAGTTACACAGTTCTCAGTCTGGTAAGCCAATATAATCTAGACAGTGAAAACAAGGCATCTGACTGATAGCCCATCCCATTTTCAACCTTTGCAAGATCAAAGCAATCACTGACATGCCAGCACCAAACACTGTGTCAGTCCTGCAACACTTCCTTGGCATGATCACCAACTTGCCATGTTCATTCTGCATCTAACAGACAAAATCAAACTACTTTGTGAACTGATTCACAAGGACACTGCTTGGCATTGGTCTGAAACACAAGCTAAACCCTTTGATGATCTCAAATAAGCAGTCAGCACAAATAAGCAGTCAGCATGGTACAAGCCTACTGGTCAACAAGTCCATCAGTCTCACATGTGATGCTTCCAAGTCAGGTCCAGGAGGAGCATGCTTAATGGAGGGTCCAACCTGTGGCTTCTCCTTCACATGCTCTCACCAAAAACCCAACTGTGTACAAATTGAGAAAGAAATGCCAGCAGTTGTTTTTTCCTTACAAGAATTTCCATGACTTCATCTTTGGCAAACATGTCACAGTAAAACTGATCATCAGCCATTTGTCTCTATCCACAAACTTCTGTACTGGCCACCAAAGAACTGCAGAAAATAATCCTCCAATTCCAGCCAATTTCAGCACATCCTCAAGCTAAATGATTTCCAACACTATTTCAGCATTATGTTGATTTTAAGCTAGGAAAAGGAGAATGTAGGTCTGCATGCTGCAGCTCCTTTTCCTGCCATGTTTGAACATTCCATCATAAAATGAATATCATGTATAACTTTTGCTTCATAATGTGCAATTTAGTTTAATAAAACTGGTGATTGAAATTGTGTTTGTTAGTTTATGTCTCTTCTCTCTCTCTCTCTCATCGGTTCTACAAGCAGACTATATGATGAACAAGTTATGCTCATAAATGCAAGGACAATTAATTTCTCAACTGCCATCATTTTTTTGTTTTTACAACAGTCATTAAATAACCAGCCTGGTCTTACCTCCTGAGAGGAACTTCAGATGATGCTATGCGACGTTGTGACCTAAAATTGAAATTTACCACGATTAAGGTAAAAACAAATAACACAGTTAAAAATACAGATGCACAAAAGGCCCTACAATTTTCTGCACATAAAAGTATAACATAGGATGTGTTAAAGGAGAAAACCAATAGAGAGAGGAGCTAATTACAAAACAGGCTTCAAGAGAAAAAACTGCAGATTAGTTTTCTCCAACATATATACCATACTCTACTTTAATGAATCAGTATGACAGAAAAAAAACTTCCTTTGTGAATCAATGTGAATCAATCAAGTTAGTACTGGAAATTACCTGCTTGTACCAATAGGTGAATCAACTAATTCTGGGAAAGCACAAGAGGATGCCATAAAAGGTGAGTCAAGATCCGGATCTATCCCTACAAGAATAAAAGTCAAACAAACATGCATTTTGGCATTGATTAAAATATGCAACATAGGAATACAAATTTGTAAAAAAAATCTTATAGTCAAGTTACTTAGACTGGGAACTTAGGCTATCTTAGCAGTGTTACCCACCTAATCCTTTTTCTTTGGGAATGTCATAAGCTTAAGTGGAAATTGACCAGAACAAAGGCATTTGTTGATTAACATCAGCATCAACATAGGTAACCTCGATATTTATATTGCAATTTCATTTGCTCTTATTAATACTTTACTAGGTGAACAATATCTTTTGGTAAAGCCTTAACAGTACTATGGAAATGTTTTAAGGATAGTAACCAGTATGTCTGCAGGCCTTTACCCTAGGTATTGCATGGTAGCATTGTATATTTCTGGTCAGCCATCAAACCACCAAGCTAAGCCTGAAATAATCATAGGTTGTGACAATGAAAGACTTTTACCTGATTCAACTGAGTCAGCTATTGAGATTGTTCTCTTTGGAGTTGGGGTTCCAGATAAGGAGAGTTTTCTTCTTGGAGTAGAGCAATGACTATATTAAAATGACATATATTTTCATTAACAATTTATGTAGAACACAAAATGACATGTATGCATGCATTCCCAGGTAAGCTTACCTGACACATAGTAATTGATTGTGCCTAATAGCTGGGTCTGGCAAACAGTTATCTCCATCCTACAAATATTTTGAATAATGTCATCCAATGGAAATGGATGTTTCTCCCTTGGCATGTGATTCTAAAAGAAATGTTGCTCTTTGTTTTGTATCAACCTTTTCTCATAGCCATCACCTGAGTTACCAACTGTCACATTGCTGGCAAGCTGAAGAATGTTCAATTCTTACAACACTCATACATAACATGCTTAAATGTTGGATACGAACAAACTGGGATTCAGCCACTTGATGTTGAACACATTGATGTAATGGCATGCACTTGTATGTCAGAAAACTTTACCTTTCTGCATAGAGATTCCCTTGTCCCACATCCCAAATGCCACTCCCTTCAAAAGTCTAACTTTGGAATGCTTTGCCACTTCGAAAATGCTTGGTCAAGTAAATGAATGTCTCAAGGTTGACATAGTTTTAGTATAGTATGGCCAACCTGAGGAAGACAAGGAGTGAGGGACAGCCAGAAAGAAGTGGCTGATGACAGGATTGCTAATGGGTCAGTTATAACAAACCTACCCAACTCAAGTAACCATGGAAAACGAACGTTAAACCAATGACAATGTAAATTGTAAGTAAGCCTAGTTAGTTTAGCTAGTTAAGGAAGAATATTGTGCAATTTAGAACCATAATTATAGTATAGATGTCAACTAGAATGGAAACTTTGCCATTTTGCAAACCTTTTGTTACTTAAGGGATCATATTCGCTAGATAACTATTGAATACAACGTTTCAACCACAAGAACCGCGTTCCGTGAATATTTTACTTGCGTATTTTACAATGACATATTCATATATTATATAAGGTAGTCATTGGCATGTGTCAAGTTTCCAGGCTATGAACCTTTGTTCTTAGTAGTTTGTTGCATCGCTAAGTTGCAAACAGGAAATAAAAACTGGCGAAATGTAAGTCCATGTGAATGGATTTTTGGGCACAAATTAGGAATTTTTGTCCCTAACTTTTAATCAAGTTACGTTGAAATGAATTAACCGACCAAATGGGAACACGAGAAAAAGGAGATCGTATTACATGGCAACAGACTCAAACAAGCCTCCAAAAACCATCGATATATGTGAGCTAAGCTCAGGGTTGCATACAAATAATGAGAGAAAGCTATTCCTACCTGCAGCAGCCCTAAAATCCTTATGATGATTGCTGAGCAAGTCTAAATATGTGATTTCGACGATGGGTTGTTGGAATGAAGCGGTGTCCTATTCTCGTCTACAAGTATATACTTAAAATGGCAAGCAAAAGTTTCGTTTGACTTTCAAGCGATCAAAATATAAAATACTGCATGGCTACATAAGTACATGTATCAAAATGTAAACCAATTTACCTGGTACAGCTGTTTTGAAAATTTATGCTCAGTTCTGTCATGGGGGAGAATACTGGCTGATTGACACAAGCCATAGGAGATGAGAGTGCTGATAAATCTAGCGACAGTTTTTTTCTTTTCCCTTTAACGTCCATCGTGGTAGCTGAGCTCTGTAAATTGAATTAAATCTTTATAGAGCGTAGAAGGCACTAGTTAACCTCATCAACTTGATGTTACCAAAAGCCTTCGCAACAAGCTTGTGTGAAGTGAATGCAAAATGGAATTATCCCGCCGTTCGGAATTCCAAATTGCCGTCAGCCAATCAACTGCTCACAATGTGCGCACATGCGTAGATCAACGCATTCTCAGCTGTATCCAATGAGATTAAAGTGCTTTTATATCATGGCTGTATCTCCATGGTTTCTCATCACAGAACACCAAATAAAAGACTGGAACGACCCTCAAAGAAGAATTCATTGTTCTTCAGTACACAATGAATATCCGAAGAGAGGGTTAAGGACATAAGTGAAGGCGTGCGTCCACTTTCTGTTTAACAGTATACCTTCTTAACTCACAGTTTTAAGCGTAATATACGTATGACGTAGTAAACTTAGTAGCGCTATAATAATTTAGAACAATGCGGGGCCATAAAGGGTAACATGTCACAGGGCCGTTCCTGGGGTTTTACACTTGGGCAGGAGCAGTCTCTCCATGACATCCTCAGTGTTCTTCTGACAAACTACATCTCACAAGCCTCTTGTTTCATCTTCATCTGTTTTGAGATCTTTCATCCTCGAAACTAGCCTTTTATCTGTTTGCTGATTATACAAACATCTACTATGAATCTGCCAATATTCATCAGCTACAAAGAATGGTTAACACAGAACTTTAAAAAGTGAAAATATGGTTTGATCTAAACAGATTATCCTTGAATTTGCATAAGACTAAATTATTTATCTTTAAGTCTCCACAGCATCGTTTCCCTGAAATTTCTGATATCAAAGTTGGAAATTTTCCTATTAAACAGACAAAATATGTTAAATTTCTTGGCGTTCTTCCAGACGAAAATCTATCATGAAAATACCATCCGACTGAACTATCTAAGGAACTAGCTCGAACTTGTGGCATGTTTATTAAAATAAGACACTTCTTACCTGTTAATATTTTGGTCTGTCTGTAATATCTGTCTATAATTGTTTATTTTCTCCTTTTCTTCAATATGGTATCTTAGTCTGGGGACTCATATTAAACCAGTATTTTTGTTGCAGAAAAGAGTTGTCAGGACAATTTCATTTGGAAATTATGCTGCACCTTCTTCTCCCATCTTCAGTGACTTGAAGATTTTAAGGCTGCATGATATTTTCGATTAAAATTGCTCAGCTTTGTGTATGGATGTGTTAATAAAAACTCTCCAGCAAACTTCCATATTTTCTCTAATTCATTGTCAAATGTTTATCAATATGGTACACGACAAGCTGCCAAAGTTGACATTTTTCTAACTAAAAAAACACCTTCCAATATGGTCTTAGGTCAGTGCGCTACTATGGGGCAAAGTGCCGGAATGAAATTCCTGATGATATCAGAAGATCATCATCTGTTGAAAGCTTTCAACTAAGCTCTAAAAACGTTCTTTTTTGAAAAGGGTGATTAGATATCCCTTTCCAATTCTTTCCTAGATATCCTTTATGATTGACTCAAAACACGGCTTAGGCAAAGTACTTTTCACTTAACTTATTAGATTAAAAAATTGCTTCTTTGCTTTTTTAACTTTACCAAGGGGTGCTCTCTCCTCGATTAGTAACTATTGAGAAAGCTCCTCCTCTAAATAATTCCCTCTATACAATTAAGTTTGTTTCTATGTTCTTGTATGACATTTGATTCCTCAGTATTAATCTGTATTCTGAACTTGTATTTTAAATTGTTTGTTTAGTTATTCTCACCAAATTGTATGTAGTGAACTTAAAATGCCCCTTTTAACAACTCTGTCCAGGAAAAATGACTACGTTACGGAAACAGCAGCAAAGACAAACTCTGCTTCAGAGTGTGGTGGGCCTTTCGGGTCCAGAAGGACCCGTATAAATGCTGACAGCCGAGAGGACGCTACTAGCAGGATGAGGGAGGACCTGAACAGCACTACAGTGAAGAATGAGATGAAAGCAATGCGTTCATTGGCTAGGTTGGCTCCGGACAGGTAGAGGTGGAGGGGATTTGTTGCTGCCCTACACACCACTGGGTGTAATGGATAACGACGATGATGAACATGAAATAAAATCATCAGAAAGAATTGCATAGAAATTCTTTTCTATGATGCAAGCTAGTAATCCTCTTCTGGCTGTCAAGACAATCATACTTTTTGTTTGTTCACTATATTGCATAAAATCAGCAAGTGAACACAATGGTCGTTTTGTTACTTTGTGCAAGTTGAATAGGTATATACTTGGCTTTACATTAGATCTTCCACCAATTGCACTTTCCTGACATACAAGAGTCTGCAGTGTGTTAAGATGTGAAATCAGCCATTGACTTCAAAGCGACTGCTTCTCGAGCAGTAAAGAATTGATTGTTTTTACAACAGGCTGCTGTTGTCTCAAAATTGTTGCACACGTTACCTTATAAACAAAAGACTGCCCTTTAAGCTCCTCTTTGCAGTTATCAAAACCTTCTCCAGAACGTGAAGTAATGGACCCTGTCTTTCGAGAACTACAAGAGCTGCATGCATAACTGAACCCATTGTTTATCTCTCTGTTAGAATAAAGCCCAGGTACTTATTAAACTAATCTGTCTGGAAATATATTCACTCTCGTCACTTTGTGCGTTCTCTTTACGAAAGGAAGTGCAGGAAATTTTTGTTGAGCATGCGCAGTAAAACAAGAGAAAGAAGACGTCCTTTCTTCGTAGTTTCAGCTCACAACTGAATTATCTT